>JAAQRH010000367.1:0-110349 GCA_013186785.1 Fusarium pseudonygamai
GCTAATTAAGTTTATAAGATTAATATATAATAATTTTAAATATAATAATGATATAGTAAAGGCTGTTGATATATACCGGAGTGCGACTGTGTGCCGACAACTTAACTGTCGTATTAGAAGCTGGCAATTCTGCATCTTTCTATATGAGGTAGATTGTAGTGGTGTAGGACTTGAACGAGGTGGACTTTTCCTCTGAAGGACTTGCTAGTATAATGTTCTGTGAGCGCCATAGTCCTCCCGTAGCAGGGTCATCTTGCACGATCTTCTGGAGCTGTCCATTGCCAGCTATAAAGATAGTATTTCCGCTGTCGATATGGGTTATTTTTTTTTTTTTTAATAATATAATTATATTTACTATATTACTTAAAACTAATCTAAATATATTTTATATCTATTAAGCTTACTAACTTATTATAATACTTTATTTATAAAATAACTTACTTTTTTTTACTTAAAGAAAATACTTTACTTAGTTTAATATTATATTAATAGAAGAAAAACCTTTAAGTAATAACCCTTTTTTTATTTATATATTAAACTAGGTTTAATAATAATATAATCTCTTAATTAAACTTACTTTTCCTAGCCTTTTTATTAATTAATTAATATACACGCCACAAGCCCCCTTGATGCGGGTTATGTAAGTTGATATGCGCTCAACTCCAGACAGGAGAGGAACCAGGGGCTTCCAAGCGCTCGAGTTATACAGTTGACTTGTCTCGCAACTGATGTAATAAACTTCATCACTGCCAGTCCTGCCCCAGAGTGTCCTGGCAATGAGTGCCATTTTATATGATCTCCCACATATATTAGCGATTTCAATATGGTACCTATGTTGCTATTTCATTTATATTTAGAAACGATACAAAGCGTTAGAGTCCTCGAGACGTTCTTAGTCCTGTAGTACTTGCTGTCTTTAGTTCGCGAATTGGAATCTTTAATTTGGGAAGGGCTCGAGAGAGTCAATTTCATAGGAAATGTCGACGGTGGACTTTCTTTACTACAGCTTCTCATTTGCTCTGTTCCCGAGGATCTTCATCTATCTCCCTTTGGAATATCCTCATTGCGTGGCTAGTCTCTTCGGCGCTAATGTGCTTTGAGAAATTCGTTTGCTGCAGCTGCCATCACATTAGTTAGGTCTCTTTACTTGAATTTAGGGAACGGGAAAAACGGTAGTCTATTGGGTGGTTTGAGCATGGTATTGTTCGGTCTTGGTTCCTCTTCTACTATGGAGATCAGTTGCGAAGGCGAAACAAGTTCACAATCCAACAGTAGATGCAGACGAGAAGGATCACCATAAGGGTCATATTAAACCATCCGACAAAAAACGATAATAGTTAGACAAACTGTAATACTCATTTACGCTGCACTTTTAGAACCTGAGTCAGGCTACGGTTTATGGCATGTCAATGCATACAACCTGTACTGAGTTTATTGTTTATACAGTAACCGTTAACGATAGATTAGATATATATTATAAGGCTTTCAGCAGGAGCACAATATACAGTGAAACTAATATTACTAATTTATACGTTGGCATTTATCGACAACATCACCTAAAAAGTGTATGTGGGCGGACTTGCGGAGCGGGCTTGCGGAGTGGCGTTATGTCGATAAACTATTATGCCCGCTCAAAGACTAAAGACCGGGTTATCGGGGCCAAGTTCTGAGATGAAAAGAGCTTTAGTTGCAATTTAATACCTATCAAATCCCTAGCTTCGGGCTTGACTATATCCCCGAGCCTCCGGGATGCTTTGTCGTTGTCTTCTGTTCAATGGTCTAATGCGGCCGCCTTGGGCGCCTGTGCGGACTTGTGCCTAATGCATATATAAACACCTTTATAGGCCATATTGATTAACATTCTGTGTTTTACTAACTCTCTATTTCCGTCTGACTCTAGGTTAGCTCAGCTCTTTCTGCTGATAAAAACTCTTACCTATGAGTCTTTACTGTACTCCTCTAAGAAGCCAATCAACATTACATATCTACTCTTATCATTATGTCTCGAACTCTCATATACACACTCACACGAGAGCTGGACCACGATATCGAAGAAGTGTGGTCCATAATCTCCAAGTTCGACCAGGTTGCTGCATGGTCACCAGTGGTTGCTCAATGCACCACAAAGGGTGAAGGGATCGGTTCAGTCAGGTATGCGGTAACCGACTCAGGCGTCGAATTCAATGAAAAGCTCCAGATTCTTGATCACGAATCGCATATCATTAGCTACAGCTTCGAGGAGCCTGTGCCGCTCCAGGTGACCGGCCTGTCCGGGACGCAACATCTAGAAGCAATTGAGCCGGGCAAAACGCGTTTGACGTGGACTGCGGAGGCCGATTCCCTCGGTGAGGAAGTGAAAGCCGAGTTTGTCCAGCTAACGCAGGATCTTGTTAAGGCGTCTGTTGCTGGACTTGCGGAAGTGCTTGAGAAACGCCAGGAGGGGGTACAGAATTAGGAGGTCTATTAATATGAGAGCAGAGTGTGTAACTAGGGTTATTTCTTGCGATAATTGAACATCAACTTCCCGGACTGCCTCGCATCAGATCAAAGGCTAGTAGAGGTTATGCATTCTCACGAACGTGGTAACTTTTGAATCCTTAGAACTATCTGTGGTGCTCCAACTGTCGGATTTATCATACTCAGGTGGAACGAGAGCATGCGGTCTGGGACATAGTTGAAATCCGCGAGTAAAGCATTCTGAGCATAGAAACATGTAGGTTTTACACTCATAGCAATAGAATATTTGGTCATCCCGTACACTCAAGGTACAGACATGACACCAGAAGAGACTGGGTTCGCAGTCTACAGTCTCCGCGTCTTCAGGGAGAGGCTTCAAGTTGATAAATGGATCAGGAAGAGTACTGCATGAGCCGCTGGCGGTACCACAGAGGCCTTCCTGTGTTTTCAGTAGTTCTATCAGGTCTGGTTTATTAGAGCGTTTCGCCCACCAGAGCAAGTCTCGACCAATGGTAACCTGGTGTTGTACATGGCATCCTTTAGAGAGGAGGAGGTTTGTGACCTCCAAATGCCCATTCGCTACTGCCGCGAATAAGGGGCCTAAGCCTAGCAAGTTTTCACTGTCTATGTCAATGGAATCAGCGGAGAGTAGTAGCTCTACCATGCTGAGATGTCCATATCTTGAGGCGATGAATAGTGGCGTGAGTGCATGAGTAGTCTTCTGATTGACGGAGACACCAGGGATTTCCAGAAGGAGCCTCAACACTTCGACACGGTTCGAAGCCGCGGCAGCATGTACAGGCGTGTAACCTAGCCAGTTTGAAGCTGTAATAGATCTTCCTGCCCCATGGGAGAGAAGTTCCTTGACAACTTCACTGGATCCTCCATATGATGCCGCAGCTAAGGGGCTATCATCGTCAACGTCGTAGATGTCAAGAGTCTCTCCTGCGCCATATTCAAACAATGTCTTCACGATATCCGCATGTCCTTTATACGCTGCAATGAACAAAGGAGTCTGGCCCATTTCATCGGAGATTGAGAGGGTTGTCCGAGCCCCAAGCTTGAGCAATTCGCAGACGACAGCAAGATTACCCCATCTTGATGCGAGATATAAAGGCGTCTCGAGTTTCTTGTTTTGCATTCCCAGAAGACGCTGTCGTCCTGGCTCTGAGTATTGAAGGATCAACTTGACGTAACTGGCATAACCTTTTCCAGACGCTAGGTGTAGTGGTGTGTCCCCGTATTTGTTCTTCATCGCTAGAGATCCCTCAACGCCTGGGCGAAGAAGAAGACTAATGATTTTGTCGCGCCCAGTCGCATAGCATGCAAAATGGAGGGCCGTGTTTCCATCTGAAGCCGGAATTGGCAATGTCCTCTCTGCACCATGCTCAAGGAAGAGCTCCACTAGTTCGGTGTGGCCATAAAATGCCGCGCTCTGAAGGGGCAAAGCCCCACGACGGTTCGGAATAAATAAAGAGGAAGCGGCCCCAAACTCGAAGAGAACTTTGACCATATCGATATCGCCAGTTTGAGCTGCAAT
Source organism: Fusarium pseudonygamai (assembly GCA_013186785.1). NCBI lineage: Eukaryota > Fungi > Ascomycota > Sordariomycetes > Hypocreales > Nectriaceae > Fusarium > Fusarium pseudonygamai. The sequence continues at coordinate 3,998 of JAAQRH010000367.1, forward strand.
AAATAGCGGTGATTCTATGTTGGATGGATGATCCGTTGCTGGAGTGTCAGGTCCATTCTGAAGGATAAATCTGAGTATTTCAGCATGACCAGCGCTAACGCATGCTTGATGAACGATATTGAGGCCAAGATTGTCTCTAATTTGTAAATCGGCTCCTTGCTCCAGTAAATACCTAAAGCATTGGATGTGGCCTCCTCTCGCGGCAAGATGTAATGGCGTAAACCCATCCTTACCCTGTGGTGACAAGTCAACGTTCGACTCCACCAAGATCTTCACAATGTCTTCAAAACCGTCATAGGCTGCTAAATGAAGGCATGTCCATCCGTCGATGTCCGTTCTGCTCAAGTCGGCACCTTGCTGAATGAACCTATTCACTAATTTGGCTGAGCCGGACATGCACGCTGAAAAGATCGGTGTGCGCCCGAGAGAACCAATCTCATTGACATCGGCATCTTCTATGAGATGATCTGCCATGTCTATCCAACCTTCATAGAGGACGTATTCTAAAGGGCGAAGCTGTGGCTGAAGGACTGACTCCGAGGGGTCCAACCCTTCCGCAATGTAGTTCACCAACGACTTGAAGCAAGTATTGTTGTAGTTCAAAAAGGCTGTCGATACATGCCTAAGCGATGGGTCCATAAAGCCTAACTTGGCGTGGTCCGTCCAGGCGTCAGAGGCATAGAAAAGAAGGGATTTTGAACAAGGGTTACGGTCATCATTCTCTTCCCAAACTTGCGGCAAACTCAGATATTGAACACAGGCCCTTGCTACTACAGTGTGATGAATCATTTCCCTTTCCATGTTGATAATGCCCCTTGGTTGCATCCAGATGGGTGCCGGCAAATGTCCAACAAGGTATTGGCGCACGGAGAAATGTGGTATGTGAAGTGTCATATATCCTGGCGATGGACGCTTCTCGTCATAGTGGACTTCCACTAGAGGACCGCAGAGTCCCAGTATCTCGCCTGCTACATATTCGTCGTCAACATTTTCGGGGTAGTCATCAGGTTCCAACTCTCCAAACTGATCGATTAGAACAGCCTCGGTGACTGCATAGATAGTAAGAGGGCTGAATGTGAAAGCAGTCCAACGTAGAAGAGCGAAGGTTCGATCTCGGTCCTGATCCGACATGTTTATGATCCTACTCCAGTTTTGGTCATAAAGGTGATCAAGACCGGAAGGTGTGCTTTCCACCACTCCCTGAAGTCGTTTCTTGCTCATTGTGTTTCGTAAGGACTGCTCTTGCATCGTGATCCACAGAAACTGTCCTTGGCACCTTTCTGTCATTGCCTCTGAGATAGTTGACCGAAGATCTTTACTCTTATTGGAGAGCCTTTTATTAACCACGGACTGGGAAAAGACAGCTGTATCAGCCCTAACATCATCCGTACGGATCTTGAATTCCCTCAAGTTTTCTTTGTTCTCTTCCAAGGCTTCTCTGATTGCTGGCTCATCTCGACTAATGAGTAGGAGTTTGGCGTCGGTTCCTGCTATGGCACCTGTAATGTCTCGTAGGAACCTGGCAACTGATGCATCGCCATTACCCAGCTGAGAACATTCATCCAATCCGTCTGCAACGAATACGCAACCCGGTACTGCTGTGATCATTTGCTTGAACAAGTCAATCAGAGTTCTTCGGGAGGCCTGTTCAGATGAGTCATTCTCCCAGGCGCGACGGATACATTCATATCCGGCCTCGAATTTGGAAGCGACTTGGCGCTGCCATGATCTCAAAGCGGAGAATGGATCTTCCCGGCTTTCGTGATCAGATGTAAAGAAGAAATGGGCCACGGGCGTATCTAGGGCCTCTGATAGATGGTGAACAATATGAGCACACAAAACGGTCTTTCCGAATCCCGCAGGCCCGTTTATCCATAGCACGCTTGGTTTGGTTGAGTCGACTGGTGAGAGCCACGACTTAAACGCAGGTTTCTCAAGTATCCATTCGCAAGTTGTGTCGACTCGCTTGGCCAAGGAATCTTCGTATTTATCGTTTGAGGCGGATTTTCCGAGCCACGCGAATACATCGCGCTGCTCTTCAACTTGCTTGTGTTAACCAGACTATACCATATACTGTGGAGTGGCGAGACTTACACTTGATCCCCTGCTCGATCTTTGTTAGCATTTGACGAATATCCTCTACCCATGCTGTGCTCTCCAATCCTTCAAATTTTTGGCTTTCGTCCTCTGGCGAAATCAGATTATAGAGTTGCTGCACCAGCTTCTCGAAGACGTCGACCTGCTCGGTGCGATTCTCTTTACCACCAAGGGCCCATTTCAATCGCTTGCCTCTAGACTGTGATAACCCTCCAAACTGCCCGCTCTGTAATCTGGTTCCGGTACGACTTCTTTGGAGGATTGACTCATCGCAGATAGTCTTTGCTATGATTTCCAAGATGCTCTCAATCAGATTCGCCCTCTCTTTGTTGTCGAGTCCACGATGGTGATCGGGCTGTAGTCGCCCATTGGAAATGCCAACGCTGACTCCCCATTGTTCAAATCGGGCTCTAGCCGCTCGGAAACGAGTATTCAATACATGGGTCTCGGTATTCGATTCGCGATAGTTTTGAAAGCGTGAAAGTGAGTCCAAACAGACACTGAAGAGACCAGCGAGTCCGACGACACCAACGGCGAGACCGGTCACTTCCATTTTTCTGATGTTGTGTAGGTTTAGGAAGAAGAAAATGGAAAGGACTGTGCGTAAGATTATCATATTCCTGTAATCAGCCACTTATGCATTAAGACCCAACAAGGCTCTCAGCAAGGCTTCCAGGTCGCATCTTGGGCCGCCACGAGGCAGACTGCGAGACGCTCATGGCCAACAGCCAATTGGAAGCAGAATAGTTGTGTGTCATTTGGAAAATTATGCTAGTAAAGTAAATACCTGCTAATCGATATCTGCGGCTGAAAATAGACACACCGAACAGTAGGTAAATTTCCCCCGCCAACTTCCAGTACTTTCTTCATTCTGTACCAACCAAGCATCTTTGCAATGTCTGATCCGCTTTCTGTGACAGCGAGTGTCGTCGGTATTGTAGGCGCACTGTTGCACGGCTCTAAGCGACTCTATGAATTTATTGAGTCCCTCCAAAATGCCCCTATAGACATCGCCGCGATATCGACCGATCTGAGAGCTTTATATGAGATTCTCGCCCATATCACAAATGTCCAGGATAGGTTATCTAGTCACCTCGACCTCTGCGCCAGTTTAGAGGCGCCCTTGGAAAATTGCTTGAACATATTCGACGAGTTTACTACCTTGCTACAGGGTTTTACTCAGACCTTAAGAAATGGGACCATTCAAATCCGAGTCTGGAAGCAAATGGCCTGGGCTTTCAAAGACAAGGAGATCCAGCTTTTCAGAGATACTATTACCACATATAAAGTATCGTTAGATATGGCGTTGAGTGCCATGACATTGTAAGTGTATGGTGGTATCTAGGTACGGTTTTCTCTAACTTCTATGGCCTTAGTTCTACCATTGTATCATTGAATGAATGGACTAAAAGATTCGAGACAAAATTCAAAGAGGAGTTCAATGACATCAAATCAAACCTGCAAGCCTTGGACAACGACCGTGTGGAATTGGCTAGCCTAGCAGGGCGTAAAGGCTCTGAGTGGCATAGAACAGAGGCCAATTTTGCAATGAACCGTTTCCTCGAGTATACTGAGTCACTCTACGATTCACCTCCAACCTCCTTCCCTGGATCCCCAATTCAGGATTTGTCTGGGGACTGGGATGACCTTGACACACAACAAGCGTTGAGGGATACGGCATCATCATGCCAACGCGACGACATCAACAACACCGTGTCATCCACTGGAAAGAAATACGTGGGACTATCCAGTGAAAAAGAATCTTCCCAGCTCATTATCTGTCGATTCAATCCTGATTTACCTAAGGCTGAAGAAAGCATGCCACCATGGATGGAAGATCTGTTGCTGGGACCGGCGCCTCCATTCATTGATTCAGGGTCTGGGAGCCCTTCTGGCACTCAACCTCGCTCAAGGACGCCGGATCTAGCCACCAATCAAGATAAAGAGGCGGACCAACCATCTACGAACAATGTCTCTTCTCCCAAAGCCTCCGTTGAATCGACACATCACGAAGTCAAGGCCCAAATGCCTAGTGCCCCATGATCCAGACCGAAAGACATCTACAGCAAAAGTGGATTCGATGCCCTCAAAGTGCTCATGCTGGTTGTCACTCGGAACAATCCCCAGTTCGATATCGGCCAAATCGACATGTCATGTTCTTTTGTCGTCTGCGATATTACGCTTGAAGACTGCCCTATCGTTTACGTCTCTGAGAGCTTTCAAACTCTGACGGGGTATAGTCGACATGAGGCTCTGGGGAGAAACTGTCGGTTTCTCCAGTCGCCAGACGGTAAAGTTGAAAGAGGCTCGCATAGACCATATGTAGACGAGGGTACTGTGTACAGCCTTAAGACAAATGTAGAGGAGAAAAGAGAAACACAGATAAGCATTATCAACTATCGCAAGGGAGGTAAGCCATTCTTGAACTACCTCAGTATTATCCCTATACCCTGGGATACGGACGAGATTCGGTACTATGTCGGTTTTCAGATAGACCTGGTCGAATGTCCTGAAGTTTTAACGTTAGGATATGTATAGACACAATTATAATGATTGTAATTAGAGGCGCAGTGTGATTTATCCTGTAGTTACACCTCCTGTTTGCCTATCATCTTGGATTCCAACTTTTCCATCCTCCTTAACCTCACCGCATGACACAGATTCCACATGAATACATAGCCCATTACCCCGGCTACCAGCACTGCAACCGCCGTGATCGGCCCAACAATAGCCAACACAGTGAAGCACATGGACGCACTCTGGAATACATCGCTATCCTGTAGCATAGTCGTGGCCAGCCCCACTTGCATCGCAGCCAAGATGAGGGCAAAATAGACCGTTGCCACCGTTATAGGAGCCACCATCTGCTTGAAGAAATGACGGTAACTTGAGTATGGGTTGAGATATCCATTGACCAATGCGTGTATGCCACCAGTACGAGAACGGAAACGCCATATCCATTGGATCCGGGGGAGCCGGAGGTTGCCATATTTAAATCGTGGATTGACATCGAGATCTGATGCTTCAAGGTGGTCGGTGAAAGAAGAGACGAAGGCGGTCCAGCGCTCCCAGGTGATGGATTCCGATAGTATGCCCTCTGCCTGTGCAATCTTCCAGTCGGACTTGTCTTGGATCAGCCATGTATAGGACTGAACCATCCCAGCAGCTGTGGCCCATAGACTATCGTCACCACAGCACAGGTAGCGCTCCCAAAAGTCAAAAGTCAATAGATAATCTGGACATGGCTTCACAAACAACCGGTCGTCATCCCAAAGCAAGTGCAGGTCTGCCTGCTCAGCGCATACGATCTTGCGACCGTAAACGAGATGCTGATGTAGAGGTCTTCCAGGCATCGGTTTGCCGACCATCCAAAGCTGGTTATGGATCTCATTGAGCCTGGACACGTCTAGCTCGACTTGTAAATATTTCTCGACACCATAGTTGAAATTTAGTCGATTGAGTTTCCCTTTGTGTGCATAAACAGCAGGCAGAACAAGAGTGTCTGGCTTTGACTTCTCGAGAGTGCTCGTCTTTTCAGGGATGTGAAACAGTGATACGGGTTCATCGAATGGCACTGGTCTGGCGGTATTTAGAGTCTGTTGGCGAGATATCCCGTGCATTGTTAACCGGTGAAGAGGATTCTGCCTTCAGGCTTTCTCCAGTGCTGTTTGTACGGATTGATTGTGCAAAAATACAAGTGGAACAAGCGCGCGACCGGTCGGCATAAGGCCAAGATGCAGTCTCTGATAGCTGACATCACAGTAACCCTTGCTGATGAATGTTGAGGGTGGCAGAAAAGGCAATTGCTGGCAAATGGTTATGACGAAGGAATATAACGTCACTGTGCAGTTCACAAAGTCATTTCGACCAGCTGATTGGTGGCCCTTATGCGAAGGCAGGGGATCTGTAAGCACTTGGGTCACGGAGTGCCTGGAAACGGTGATTTAAGCCGCTGATGTGCCAACTGCGCCGCAATGGTAGGAGTAAGCATCCTAGGACATCAGTTGCGAACACTAATATGCAATGTACTTCTACTACATCACTTTCCAGCTAGGTGGGTGCACTGAGGGGAGAGTACTCCATCTTATGTCCGTGAACCCCCCACGGAATGGCTCAGCACTCGATCATCGGTATCGCTACTCACCATGAATGCCATATATACTCTCGAGGCCAAGGCCCTTGCCAAAGATGCGGCACACAAGAAAAGGATTGAGGAAGAGGTTGAGCGACGGAAGGCGCAGGAGCAAGACAAGAGTAGAGGCGAGAATGTGTGGTTCTCTCGTCGGATCAAAGACGGTCATTTATACCACTGGGCATTATTCATGTACGGGAAGAAATACGAGCTAAGACTCCCCTCGCGACAGAAGTACAAGGACCTACCAAAAGGGCATCTCGTCGGATCCTTGGTACCGTCAATCGACTACGAAAGCAAGATCGCGCCTTGGTCCATGCAGGAGGAGATGATGCGGCTTCGACAGGAGAGCCTTGATAGTGAGGGCAAGCCGTATGCTCAGGACTACTACATCTGCCAAATCGGCTGGACCAAGCTATCAGAGGAGAGAGTTGACGAGGAATGCGAGGCAACCCACAAATCGTTTGGCATATACGTCCTCGGCTTCAACGATTGTCAGAGCTTTTTGCGACAATTTGCAAAGCGCATCATCAAGCAGCCTGAGGACTGTGCCCTCGACTTCCCATGGTTCGAGAAGAATACCCAAACGCCATATCATGAGTTACAGCTTATTCCTGCTGATGAAAACATCAAGGCGTTTCAGTTTTATCTGCGGACAGCCATTTATGGTTCGGTTGGCGCGACAGTCGGCGCAGCCGGAGCGACGTATGAGCACCAATATCAATCGCAAGAGCCAATGGTGAAGGAAAACGGCAGCAGGGACGGCACAAAAACAAATGACGATGATAACGGATGCTGTGATTGTGATGGTTGTTGTTGCTAACGCGATATGTCGGCTGTCTATAGCTAGCCGAGAGTTAGCATCAGTCTACCCTCTGAAGTATAAATCTATACCTACAATAGTAGCTATTATTATTATATCTCTGAAACCGCTCTAAGGAAATCCATGATGAAGTAGTGATGGAGGTAGTGACTCTCACAGTGCCTAATAGCTTTTCTTCCTAAAGATCGTCACCGGAGGATCGGATTGCACCTTGATGGTAAGTGAGTTAGAGACTTAGGGCATGACTAGACGATAAGACAATCCTTCAGCGCCTCGACCGTTAGTCAACATTGCTCAGCTTATAAGTATGTTAGTATAGTGTTGACAGGTGTTTCCCAAGCGGGGCTGTTTTTCTAGGCCCTATCGGCATCGGCGAACAATTCGGCATCATCTTCGGGCCGAATCCCCGATCATGTCTTGAACACTAACCCAGATCCAACATAAATAGGCCACAAACGAGCGGCTGAGGCACTTGGAGGTGCATCCTTCACCCAGACTCAGCAGAGTTACAGGATTCCAACGATATCATACCAATAATGACGGCTCCCGGAGGCAAATATCACATCCACGACCAGCTCGATGTCAAGCAACCCCACCATGAGTCCTTCGCACACTTGTGGAAAACACGCTGGGAGCCTGCGGTATAGTACACTGAATTCCTTTTGATCTTAGAAGAGTTGCTCATTGTGAGCATAGGCCGATGACATGACATACCCATTTCTATACACAGACACCAGAGATTTCAAGGAGATCGCCGAGGAGATGATTAGGGTGAGTGATATATTGAACTACTACTCCGGGGGTTCTGACCATATGTACAACTGAAGCGTGACTTCAAAGAACCCTACGAATGGAATGATTTTGCATCAATGTTCGGCCCTCATGCTTCCGGTCTCTATGAGAAAGCCGAGTCTGCTGAAATGGCAGGGGAGCCAGAGGCGGCATCAGAATATTACCTTCGTGCCGCCAGCGTCTGGTTTATCAGTCGATACCCATCCACTAGGAGCGATATCCAGCGCAATGCCTGGGAAAGATCAAAGGTTTCAGTTCTCAAAGGCCTACGCCTGCGAGGCATTAATATGCAAGAGGTGCTCGTGCCACATAAGCACGGTCTCGAATGTGAGGATAAGAATATTCCCATCTGGATCTGTTTGCCCGATGGTGCTTCAAAAGAGAATCCAGTTCCTATCGTCTTTGGAATGTGCGGCTTGGACGCCTGGAGGCCTGAGATGTCCCGTTTTGCCGGCGTCCTTCAAGCTTGCGGACTTGGAATGGTCATTGCAGAGATTCCAGGCACCGGAGACTCACCTGCCCTAGCCGACGATCCTAAAAGCCCTGATCGCCAGTGGTCAAGCGTGCTGGACTGGATCGAGCAGAACGAGTCCATCGACAGCAACAAGGTGGTAGGATGGGGTATCTCGACTGGAGGATACTATGCTACTCGTGCTGCATATACGCATCACGAAAGATTCTTAGGCCTGGTCTCTCACGGTGGTGCCGCGCATCATGCCTTTGACTCAACATGGCTTAAGAACATTGACTACCGCGAGTTTGCTCACAGGCAAGTGTCTTGACTCGGTGGTTTACTTCTACTCACAGTAATATCGATAGTGCTTCCGAGGCATTCTCTTGGAAATGGGGCTTCCGGGGAGATAAAGAAAAGTTTGTGGGGGAGGCTGGTGATCGGTTCTCCCTGCTCGAGGACGGAACTCTCGACAGGACTGAATGTGCTCGCTTACTACTTGTTAACGTATGTTGACTATCAATAGTCTCGACCATGTGAAAAGCTGTGGAACTAATAGAGATGTTTCTACAGGGCACGGATGACAGCATATTCCCAATCGATGATCTCTATCTTTGTCTGGAACATGGTCCTCCGAAGGAAGCTAGGTGCGTTTCTCGTGGCCAGCGCTATGTGCAAAGCTAACTCTGAAGCAGAGTCTTTCGAGGCCAGGGTCACATGGGGGGCAAGGCATCTTATGGCACGGTAATATCATGGATATTAAAATTAGCAGGTAGGAAGGTTGATATGCAAACTGCTATTAGTTTATGGGACTTCAGGCCTAAGCATTAAGTTGCTAGATTTTGCGTCTAGTTAATACCATTAGGGCGAGAGTAGTGGGAACTCAAGTCCTTTCCTTTACAGACCGTAAGGCATTTTATCAGTGAGCTGATGTTGAGAAAGCTATATATCACAACCTCAGGCGACACTTAGTCAAATGCATGTTGATCTGATATATTTATAATTTGTAAGGTGTTGAACCTCATTGCCTTAAATCTGCAGTTTATCAAGAACGATTATATACCACCACTTTAACATAGTTAAGTTATGCCCTTTAGGTATAATATTTAATTATCGTAACCAGGTATATACTAATTAATGTAACTTTAGTTAGATGTAAGGTTGAACGGAAATTGCATATTCCCTGGAACTGAATCAAATGGCTCTTATCCCCTATCAAAGTTGACTTGATAGTGATACAACCTGTGTCTTCGATCCCGGGGTCATTGTTGCTTGTATTCTCTACTAATGGGTCTCAACATCGCAAAGTGCCTATAAAAAGGAAATTCGGTAACTGACCATACTTGTAGCTAAGTGCCTCCTGCTCCGGACTCTCCAAGTGGCTTAGATAACGTGATGCAGAAGTACTTTATGGTTAACATTCACGGAAAAAGGCCGAACAACGATGCAAATCGTCCATAACAGTACTTTGGTCGACAAGATTCAGCTCGAGCGAACATAGAGAGCCTAGAAGCATGACTAGAGCACTTCTATGGATATCTGGACCGTGGTCAGATATGCGTCCAGTGATTAATAACCTGACACTGCTTACAGAGTATGCTGTAACACGGCGGTAGAAGTAATTCGGGACTCGATCGTAAAGTATCTGTTAGTAGACCAACGAGCTCTTCCGCAACTGCTACATAAGGACTCCGTGCCCTTATCAACGTGGAATCTCGCATATTGTTCTTAGCCAAAGTAGAACGTAACGAATTATCGGATTTGCATCTAGTGTCAACACAGGCCTGAGCAGTACCAAACTGCGGTAAGGTTCGTGTTTTAAAAGAGGCTTCAGTCCCCAAGCCGCAAAGGTAAATGATACCGATAAAAATATACGGGCAAAATACTCGTCACCCTCACAATCGCCTAAGATCTTGCTTTTGGCTGAAAAGCTAGATGTTCGAGCAGTAACAAACACATATATAGGGATTATTACATTGCATTAGGCTACCTTATGTTCTTGAAAGTGGAACAACTACATGATCATTGAACGCCAACGCTGGATGCCAATCCTCCTGACCTTTGCTCACTGTCGCACCGCTCTTGAGACACCAGCTCACAGCATTGGCATACGCAGTACCAACTCTGAATGCAAATTGGGTATCTGCAACTTGTGCCGCCCACCCCTGTACATTCTTCGCCTCTTGTTTCCCGAAAGCGTCGCCCTTGGCATGTGGACAGACATCCTTTAGTGGTTGCCAGAACGCAATCTCTATCAACACCAGTCCGAATGAGTAAATATCATATTGCGTCATGTATCTCTTTGCCTCACTACCGATATAATCAGGATGCCGATAAATACTTCGCTCAACCTGTGCTGACGTCTTGGCGGCATCGATGTTGGACTCTTCAGTCTCCTGACGGGAGAACTCGAAACCAACGACTGAAGGACGCAACAGATCGGTATAAGGACCAAAGTACACGATGTTGTGACTGCTGATAGCCTTGTGAACCCAGCCACTGCTAAAGAGCTCCGAGTACGCTGAGGCAAGGGAGAAGGCGATTTTCAACCGGACTTCGAGGGGAGCTAGGTGGAAAGATTGACGGCCCAATCGCTCGTGGAGAGTCATAGGATACATATTGGGGTTTGCTGATATAAATGAGGGCATCTCATATACGATCCACCAGCACTTAGTAGCTTCATCTTCTGCAAAGCCGATGGCTTTCAAGATGCAGTCACTTCTGCCTGGACGGAGCATCGCAACAAGTCTGCCAAGCCTCATTTGGAGTTTCGAGCGGTTGGCCATGGAGCGTTCATCGTCCCATGACTTCTTCTCGAACATAACCAGTTCACAAGTAATCTTACTTGCCGTGATGAATCTGTCCTTGTCTAGAGTTCCGTGACGCATAGCGAAATCACTCATCTTTAGCTGGGGGTTGCCTCGGAGGAAGTTTGTCGTACTCGGAGCTGCAGCGACTGATTTTCTATCGACCAGCCCTCGGAGTGATGATTCCATAGCTGGACTTCCTTCAAGGGCATTTCGGAGTAAAGAGACGGTGTTCTCATCATCGGCCTTCCCAACGATGATTATATTGACCCTTGTCCAGTCTTGTTTGTACTGAAGACTCTGGCGCTCTGGTAAGAGTTGGTTCAGTTTGTTGGTGTACCTTTCCAGCTCAGCCACGCAGTCGCGAAACTTGGACTTATTTCCTAACGCCCATCGTAACCGAGCTGGTAGATTGACCTTGAAAGTCCCAACTGGGAAAAACGCCTTCTGCTCCTTCGAGATCAATGACGGCGCCCCATCTTCAACCTGTTTACCCGAAAGTGCCAGGCCCTGCTTATGAAGCTCCTCATTCCACTTGTACGCCAATTCCTTTTGCCGCTGCCCTACATCCTCCACAGACGCCGACACGATGCCAAACTTGGCCTGCAACTTATTCAAGTCTTGGAAGAGAGTGCTTATGCAGTCAAGTGCGTTTCGTATCTCTGGAAAGATTGGGTGCAGAGCCTCGATGAGTCTGCCTTGCTCTAACCCCGCACTTCGACCCCAGCACTGCAGACGGAACTGCTCAAGCTTCAGCTGCACAAATAGCTCTTCACACTCTTTGGGGAAGTGTATGGCTGTGAGGACTAGGTCAACTGCTCGCTTGGCACCTTCGTATGTGATTTGTGTGAGGGCGATGATTGAACCTGGGTCAAGCATCGTGTTTAGCTGCTGTTTGGTGTCGTGGCTGGGCTAATGGTGCGAGCTAACAGGGATAAGAATGGTTGGTTGGTCGACTTCTAGTGTCGTCGGCCTTCAGATCCGGTGTATTTGAGGTTACACAATTGATGTCAAGTTACACAAGGTAATTTAATTCGAGTCATAATCTGTGCAGCCTGATTTCACGGTGTTACGTGGCAGATGCAGCAAGAAAGCCTGGAACTGAATGGACTGGGCTGAGCTGAACTTGGGTGGCTTAGGGTAGCCAATCACAATCACTCCATCACTGTTATCATATTATGCAGGCGCAGCGTCTGAGACATATCGGAACCAAGGCAGATTTCGTCCTCAACTTCGATCTTTTCGCATTTTCAACCCTTCATCACATCAAAAACTCGGCATGGAGACTATCGTAGACCCCTTCAGCCAGATTCTATGGCAGGCTCCTTCAGCACTGCCCGCGAGCAGCGTACAGCTCCAGTTTGTAGAGGAAGAAGTCAAAGAGCAGCTTGATCGGAATGAAAACAGGTTTCCAACCTTCCTGGCCCACGTCTCATCGTTGGAAAAGAAAGGACGCAATACAGAAACTGTTTTCATCGATGAGTATATCCAAGGCTTCACTGAGCGATCATTCATCGATCGCGGGGCAACCTTCTCAGTTGAACGAGCCATCGCTATCCCAAACCCTCAAACAATCAACTCCGCGCCTGCAGTCATCCGCCAAAAGCGTGTCGTGGCTCTAAAAACAGTTCGAATCCAGTCTCAATCTGATGACCTACCCAAGGCAGGCTGGGATCACGTACTGCTCGAAATTCGCGCTCTTCTTCACGAAACCCTTCGGTATCATCCAAACATCGTGCGCCTCGTCGGCTTATGCTGGGGACCCAACGGAGCATCCGGAAGCGTTTATCCTCAACTTGTTATTGAGCATGCAGAACACGGAACGTTAGAGGATATGCAGAAGAACTCGAAATCGCCACTTTCGTTCGCTGTTAAGCAAAAGCTGTTGTATGACGCGGGGAAAGGGCTCTCGATTATTCACGCTTGCAGCATCATTCACGGCGACATCAAGCGTCAGAACGTACTGATTTTCGCCGACAAATCCAGTCAAGGGTCTTATGTAGCTAAACTGGCTGATTTTGGAGGTGCTGTCTATGGTTCTGAGAAGTATGACTCTTATCGCTTCATCTGCAAGACGCCGAGATACGCGGCACCGGAAACCGACGGCATAGTCACGGCGGAGGCCGCAAAGCTCTGTGACGTCTATTCTTTTGGGTTACTCGTCTGTGAAACATTTGCAGATGGGGATTTGGCCAATCTCCACTATGAGTTTAGTCCTCGGCGGGAGGGGTCGGGTTCATCGGTGACGCTGGCCCAATTGAAGCGGTCTGGACGGCTTTTACACAGAGCGACGTGTATGATTCAGGATTACTTTGATATGCGTGAGATTAACCAAGACTGTACGGAAATGGTTCTATATATTCTCGAGCAAACGATACAGAAGAACCTGACAGATAGGTCCCTGGCAAGAGCACAGGCTGCTCTGAGAGCTGTCCCGTATGTAAAACTACCCATATCGATCAAAGTGCAACCCAGCTAATCTCTTGCCGCCCTAGTCTTTCGGAAATCGAAGACTACTTGAGTAATGTCGACCAAATGAATCGCAAGTGGAAGGAAGTTGAAGACAACGAACCTCCGGTGAGTGGCCTTTTCTCCTCTGACAGTTCCTCTTCTCAGCGTCAAAACATGAGGTGGTGAATGTTCCAAATTCCGGACTAACACCTTGCCAGGGAAAGCACGGAATTAGTGCAGATGGTGCTGGACTATTCTTGGGCACCGTGGGAGCTACTTATGATCCCCAAAATAACACGTAAGAGATACAAACCCCAGTGGACGTACCTCTACTGAGACTTGTAATAGGCCTGGCTTTCGGCCCATAGTCAAGGCCCCAGTGAACCCGGGATTTGTTTTTGAGCCCGAGAAGCTGAAGAATATCTTGTCGTGGCAGCAGCAAGAGCATATAATCCAAGCTCTTCAAGCAATTTCGGACTCTGGTGACCAAAGTCGCGATGTGGAGCTCCATAAACTCTTTGCAGCCTGGTTCCTTTTCCGATGCCACATCGCTGAGTTCGGCACATCCCTCGACCCCGAAAAGGCTTGCACAGCGCTTCGACGAGCCGCAAGCGATGCTGTAACTGGATCCGATGATTCAAGCGGGTTCGAGTATCTCGCCGCATCATGTGTATGGCGCGTGAGCCAAGCCCTGGGGCAAACTCCACCTGAGCTGATGGCCGTATTTCCGTCTAGTCTACAGTGGGCGACTCTTCGTGGGGGATGGCAGGCTGGTCAAGATCTCGAGGACGCTTTACCACTGTTGAGTGATGAGCAGAGACAGAATGCAACTGAAACGTACCAGAATGCCCGGAGACTTGCCAATTATTTTAGTGGTGTTCCTGGTTCGCTTGCATTTTTGCCGCGACATTTGAGAAGAGAATTTTCGGTCGATAATGTGGAGACGCTTCAACAAGAACTCAGAGAGGAGCTTGGAGGGTTGTATGGACAGTCGTTGAAGAGCTCGCCTGCAACGAACGAAAATATCCAGCAAGTAACTCACTTCGACAGGATCTTTGTCAACAGCCGTGGACACGGGGTCCTGCACATGGCAGCAGCCCGTGGACAAGCCAGGACAATCGAACATCTCATCAACACGTTCAAGCTAAATATCGACCTCCCAAACCAAGACTGCGAAGAAACGCCGTTAGTCTGTGCCTGTCGAAACGCTCACTTGGAAGCATCTCTGGCGCTCCTTCGCCACGGGGCGAATCCGAAGGGTCATCCTCTTGGACAAGACACTCCTCTGCACTGGCTCTGGAGATTTGAACAGCACGAGATGATGCGAATGGCTCGAGGCCTGCTGGACGCCGGCGCCCTGATCGATGCTCCGTCGGGCGGTATGAGAGCCGAGGTTCTTAAAGCGCACGCCGACTGGGAGGGTACCATGTCTATCCAGACGACACCTTTGGGACGATGTGTTCTCTTCCAGAATATTCACGCCGCTCAAGTCCTCATCGCACTTGGAGCTGATCCCATGATTCAAGTTGACGGAAAGCCACCCATCCAACTTGCCGCCATGCTAGCACTACCAAATTTCCTTCGACTATTCTTATATCAAGATCATGACGAATCCAAGATTTCGGGATTGTTTAATGGTTTTGATGATCTCACTCTTTTGAAGGCGACTCAGGAGCAAAAGGCTGGTAACCGAGATACGTTTTCCCTCCTTAGCCGACTCATCAGAAACGGCCCGAGATATCGTTCTGATGTCGAGGAAACACTCGCCATTTTCAAGGAGCAGAGAGAGCTACTGGATACTGCATCTACCAGTGGATCGTCAGGAGAGGCCTTGTGCATGCAGATTCGGCTCGGGAACCGTGATATTGTCGAATCGTTACTAAAAATGGGCCATAATCCCACTGGCTCGCATGATCATCGACCCATGCGCGAAGCAATCATACTCAATGACGAGAAAGTATTTCGACTGTTGAGAGACTACGGCTGTGACATCAAAAGTTATCCTGAGTGGCCACGGACTCTACTTCATGACCTGGCGGCGAGACCGGCCTCATCTCCCCCTGGGACTGTCATAGCGGAAGAGCTCATAGCGTCCGGAGTTTCAGTTACGGATCATCCACCAGGGACTAGACCGCCTGTTGTTGAAGCTATCTTACATGGATACATTGACCTAGCGAATCTTTTCATTCAACATGGAGCGCAAATTGGCAGTCCTTATCAATTAGGACCCGACCTTCCCAGGATTTCCATCTTCAAGGAGCTCGTTGAGCAAAGAACAGAGGCATCGCTGTCTATTCTCCGATCCCTACTGACACCAAATGACATACCATCTGATCCAGAGCATGTGCTGCATCATAATGAGCAGTTTGACTTTATCGTCGATCATATCGGTGACCCCGCCGAGCAACAAAGCGCATGGACGATCCTTGCTGCCTCACCACCAGCACGCAAGAACGTAGTCGAAGCAGAGATCTACATGGCGCAGGTCCAATGCATGCTCTCAGAAAACTCGCCCTTCGCTAGCAAAGACTGCATAAACTTTGATCATCCAAAACTCGGTACCGCCTTGTGCCGCGCCGCATTGTTCCAAAATCATTTCCTCGTCGGAAAGCTTCTCCGTAGCGGTGCAGATCCCAATATCAGATTCCGTCAAAACTTTGGCCCTGCGCAGCGATATTTTGGTGATGGATCGCCAATCAATCTCGCGCTGGGTTGCTATGAAGTAGCTATTGAAGGCTGGAGCGAGACTGTACCGGATTCTATGCTTGAGGATATGCGGAGTGTTATAAATGAACTGGAGTCTATTCCGGACTATCCGGAGGAAGCGCTTACGCGAGGAGAGGCACTCAGGAAGCGGCATGAGGATTTACTAAAGCTGCGAGATGATGGATGGGCTGTGCAAGCGCAGATGGCCAATATGAGCCTTGAGCAAGGACCGGTTGACCTATCAAACATGAGCGCAGTACAAGCGCCAGAGCTGGAGGAGAGCCAGCGGGAGATGTTCAAGGCTACAGAGACGATTATTCGCTGGATGTTTGACTCACCGCGATACGGAACAATTGCGCGAGCAGAAATGGCGAGGATAGCAGAAGGCGAGAACGCATAGAGTGTCAATCAATAAACACTATCCCAACAAGGCAGTGTACACACAGCAATGCGGTGTTATCAGTCTATACCTGATAAGAACCCTCTCGTGACTCATCGTAGCACTCACCCACCATCCCAACAAAAGATCCAGCTTCCTATCTCGACCACAATCTCAGAACAACTCGGTACTTCGAGATGCGGGGATACACTCGTGCCTTGTTTATGGTACTAATGGTTGCCACGTGCCGGGCCATCTCCTTAAAAGAGTACATGCACTGCAACCCACGCGCGATCGGTTAAATGGCTGATTTCTCGAATCGGTAGGATTTCCGTATGCGAGATATCGTCAGAGGGGCAGAGATGCATATTCTTGGCTCGTTTGGGCAATTGCCTCGGTTCTCGTATATATAATGACTTGTAAGTAATTGAGAGGAGATGGATTCTGGGTTTTGTGAATGTGATAGCTGTAAAGTATGCGACGGAAATGAGGAAGCCACTTATCACATCACTTTAAGCCACCACCAAATGATGAGTAACTACTATAAATACCAGAAGCCATCGCATACTTCTTGAGCATGATTTTCTGACTGAAAACGTTCGTTGACCCAATTTTGTCGTGGTCATGATGTTCACCGCAACTTATCGCAATCTTTCTTATGTGCTCCTGTTATACCTTGGCTTCACCACCTTCCTATTCCAGACAGCTTCATGCCTCGCCGTCCCTTCATCTGAAGATGCTTCCAGCAATAATGCCAAGCGAGCTGATGACTCTGGTGATGTCTACCTTCTTGGTGTCGGCAAGGCTGATGTGACCGGTCCTGTCGTCGAGCTTAATCTCATGGGATATGCCGACCTCGGACAGATTGGAACGGGCTTGCGTCAGCGACTTTACTCTCGCGCTTTCATCGTGGGTAATCCGGATGAACCTGAGGAGAGATTTGTATACTTGGTTTTGGACACCCAGTCTGGCGACACTGCTGTTCGCAGAGGTATCCTCGAGGGTATCGCGGCTCTTGGGTCTGAGTACTCTGTCTACACTTCTGACAATGTGGCCGTCACCGGAACGCACTCACATGCTGGGCCAGCAGGTTGGAATAACTATCTCATGCCTCAGATCTCTGCTCTTGGATTCAATCAACAGGCATACCAAGCTATCGTTGATGGTGCTGTTCTATCTATCAAACGCGCACACGAAAGTCTTACCAAGGGCCGTCTCAGCGTGGGCAAAATTCGCATTGAAGACGTCAACATCAATCGAAGCCTGTATGCCTACCAGGCCAATCCAAAGTCTGAGCGGGATAAGTACGAGGATGAGGTCGACAAGGAATTGACCATGCTCAAGTTCACTCGCGACTCAGATGACAAAGTCACTGGTGTACTAACATGGTTTTCGGTCCATGGTACAAGTCTTTACATGAACAACACTCTTGTTGCTGGTGATAATAAGGGTGTGAGTGCGTATCTACTTGAGCAAGCTGTGCGTGGAACCAGTGGGGCTACTGATGACTTCGTGGCTGGCTTTTCACAAGCTGCTGTCGCTGACACTACGCCAAATGTCGAAGGGGCTTGGTGCGAAGATGGTTCAGGACAGCAATGCGACTTCAAGGACGCGACTTGTGGTGGCAAGATTGAGACCTGTCACGGAAGAGGTCCATTCTGGGGTTTGAATGACGGAGGCACCAAGTCCTGCTGGGAAATCGGTCGTCGCGTCTTCAAGCAGGCTGATAAGCTGTACAGCCAGATGCAAGGCGGAGATGGTGTTCCGGTCACGGGAAAGAGTGTTCTCGGATATCACTCATTCCAGGACTTTTCCGATTTCTCCTTTCAGCTACCCAACGGCACATCAGCAAAGACATGTGCAGCAGCCTTCGGATACTCCTTCGCCGCTGGAACTACCGACGGTCCTGGGTACTTTGACTTTAAGCAGGGTGACTCCGGTGAACCTGATGCTAGTCCCTTCTGGGCTCTTGTATCAAAGTTCCTGCGCAATCCTACCAAGGAGCAAGTGGCATGTCAGTCACCCAAGCCGATTCTCATTGACGCTGGTGAGATTACACTGCCTTATGCTTGGGCTCCCAACATTGTGGATATCCAAATGCTGCGTGTTGGTAACTTCTTCATCATTGTTTCAGCGCCGGAGCTTACGACTATGTCTTCGCGACGTTGGCGCAAGAGTATCAGTGATGAGATCAAGGATAGAGGCGGTGTTGAAGGTGATCCTATTGTCGTTGCTGGTGGACCTGGTAATACCTACGCACATTACTGTACTACGCCCGAGGAGTATGATGTGCAGCGCTACGAAGGTGGTTCAACAGTCCATGGCAGACATAGTCTTGATGCGTACATCAACCTGACCACCAGCTATCTCGGCTACCTCCTCCAGGAAAAGGGTGCTTCAAAGCCACCAACCGGTCCATCTGCGCCTGATAACCGAAAGAACTCTATATCTCTCACCACAGGCGTCGTTTACGATAATCCCAAGATTGGCACCAAGTTCGGCGACGTTATCGAGGATGTGAGCAAGTCAGAGTTTTCCGTCGGCGATACTATTGGCGCTAGATTCGTTGCAGCCAATCCACGGAACAATCTTCACCTGGAGGATACTTATGCTGCAGTTGAGAAGAAGGACGGATCTGAGTGGGTTCAAGTTCGGACTGATGAGGACTGGGATCTTGTCTTTGAGTGGAAGAGACTTGACGGGCTGCTTGGGTCGAGTGAGGTTGCTATTACTTGGGAGACGGGATGGCAGGATGCGAAGGATATTGGTTCCGGGACGTATCGACTGAGCTATTATGGAGATAGCAAGACTCCGATTACGGGAAAGATCAATGCGTTTACGGGTAGCAGTAGTGAGTTTACTATTTCTTAGATGTCTTGAGCTACATGGACCTACTTCACTCTTTGCTGAGCAGATCCATATCATAGGTATCTATTGTGTTTGCTAAGTTCTGTGTATGCATCGAACCAGAGATCGATAGTAGGAAAAACTGTGCATTGCACTTTATTTCAATCTTGATCTAAGTTGCCCCATGAACTCTAACTCCGCAGGATGTCTAGATCTCCCAGCATCAAATTCTCGCTTGACTTTTTTGTTAGATCAGATATCTATCGCACCTATGATCGATGCCGCAAATGGATAATTGCGTGAGAGCCAAGATGAGGGGCTACATGTTGCAGATCATATCAGGCCACTGACGCATGTTGTAGCCACGTACGCATCTGCATGTTGGTTACTGTCAGTCAAAGAGAACCAGTAATAGTGAATCTTATAAATTCGCTCAACGCACAATTTTCATGCTGTCCACGCAGCTATCAGCAACTTCGACCTGTAAACCCCTCCCTCTTCAATTCCCCCCATTTTCACATCATCAACTTCAGCATGTCGACAGTAGACACCGATCCCATTCTTCAACCAGACGAACAGGTTATGCATGTCTTGAATCTAAAGAATTCCAATGCTAAATATTGCTAGGTCTCTGATTATGCCGAATCGTCAATTGGGACAGTGCGCTTTTACTTCTCAATCATCTATATCGAGGACCAGACTGACAAATGACAGGATGCCGCTTCATCAACAACGAGCATCTCAAGTTCTATCTTGAACTACCGACATGAGAACGGTAGAACATACCATCGCTACAAAGACGGAAGTAAGAAGCATTGTCATCCTCAATCGCCGATCTCTAACAACCTCGCTAGAATACCATCTTCCGAATGACCAGGTTGAGAATGAGCGTCTAGGTATGGTACCACTACTGTTCTAAGCATATCAATAACAGATCAGACCTCCAGCATCACCTTTTCCTCCTAACGTTCGGAGATAAATTAGGTCTTGCTCCGCCCTGTGATCCCGGTGCAAAAGTTGGACGCGTTCTCGACGTGGGAACGGGAACTGGGATATGGGCCATTGACTACGCTGATGAGCATCCAGAAGCCGAGGTTTGTCTTATACTGGTTGATCCTTCTGGACCCCTACTAACTGCGTAGGTCATTGGGGTTGACCTCTCGCCAATCCAGCCCGCTTTGTGAGTAGCCACAGGGTCTTAATTTTCCTGCTAACAGCTCCAGTGTCCCGCCCAACGTTCGTTTCATTATTGATGATATTGACGAAGACTGGGAACATGGGCAGCTATTTGACTATATCCATAGCAGAATGATGGTCTTCAGCATTAAGAATTGGGAGGAATACATCCGCAAGATCTTCAAGCACGTCTTCAGTTCCCATTCTCATCCATAACACTAAGTTGGGTAGCAATCTTCAACCTGGCGGCTACGCTGAGTTCCAGGAAATTGGTGGTATAATCGTCTCCGATGACGGGACTCTCACCCCGGACCATGCCCTCTCCAAGTGGTGTAACCTCCTTGGGGAAGCTTTTACTAAGCTCGGGTGTACATCCATCGAGTTTGACAAGATCAAAGCGATTATGCAAGAGGTTGGATTTGACGATGTCGTCGATAAAAGGTTCAAGTGGCCTACTAATCCGTGGCCTCGAGATAAGAAGTATAAAGAGTTGGGGACGTGGAATTATCATAATTCTTCAAATGCCTTAGAATCGCTGACCTTGGCGTCATTCACGAGAGCTCATGGATGGTCACGCGATGAGGTCATCAGGTTCCTCGTTGACGTCCGGAAGGATCTGCATAGTCCTAGTGTTCATGCTTATAATCCCATGTAAGTATGACTGATTTAGATAGGAGCTGGGGACTAACAATTGGCAGATGTTCTATTTATGGAAAGAAACCGAGTATTTGAGACTTGTATGGGTGGAGTTAGAACTCCAGTTTACCTTCCAAATGCACACCTAAGTACTAGCACTCTGCGGAATTTGAGGACTTCGGATGAGTCTTGATTAATAAGGATGGATCGGCAACGGGACTAATACGGGCAAACAACTCATCCATTATTATTTGAACATATGTTAATCTTGATTCATTTTCTGCCTGCTAAAAGTAAAACGTGATTTTACTTGGGTATTACTGTTCTATCTTTGTTTGATATGGTAATAAGCTATGAAGTTACGTATTCTATAGCTAGGATGGTGTTTTTATACTACACTACATTTATATCTGTATGCTTTCAAGTTGAGCAGCTGGCTCGGGTTTAAGTCTAGAATATAGACAAGAGCTTCCAGTCCTGACTGATACCCTTGGCTAAGATAAACAGAAGAGCTGAAATTGCATACGCTGTGCCACAGAACAGAACCAACGCCGTGTAGTGGTTGCCGTCACCTGTGCCTAAGATGAGCCCAGAGAGGGGAACTCCAGCCAATGTGGCAAAGCTCACCACGCCATAGGCCGTGCCATACCTTGTGGCATATTCCTCCGTTTTGCAGAGCTGAGCGACACATACCGGTGTCAGACTGAAAGCAGTGCCGCTGGAAAAGCCATAGGCTACAGCGAAGGAGATGACAACAGTAGCGTCAGAATTCGCTTGGAGCCACAGACAAAATATTGATAAGGTAGAGAGCGTTGCGCAAATGATCATAACGTTGAATCGACCGAGCCTGTCAGCAATAATTCCAGGTAGGCAACGTCCCAAGGTAGATGCCGAGTTTAGAATCGCTAGTATGTTTGTGGAGAGGTCATTAAGTCCATGGAAAGAGGTGTATGTGGTGATATATGCTGGAGGCACTAAAACCGCCCAGTCCAAAATAAATATTGCCATCATTGTCAGTGTGAACCTCCTGTCTTTGAAGCCCTTCCAGTCGAGAACAAGGCGCGAGGTTGGATTTGCGGGGAGCCGTGTCTTGAGCAAGGGCAGACTGGCTAGGAAGCACAGCAAGGTAATTAGTGCAAAGCAGCGCATTGTCCAGGGAAACCCGATCCTACGTGAGAGATGCGAAAAGGCAAGGGGATAGCAGAGACCTCCGACGCCACCGGCAGTTGTTGCAAGGCCAGTCGCCAATCCACGATTTTGCATGAACCAATGTCCAAGGGTGGCGATACTGGTGGTCCATGTGATCGAAGATGACAGACCTCCCAGGCACCCAAAGGCAAGCATAAACTGGTAGTATTCTTCACAGTAAGTGATTTTAACGTGGGGCTCTGCTTATCCCGCTCAAATGGGGACTTTCTTACCTGTACAGAAACTCGTACAAACCAGCGATACGACTAAGCCACATGCTCCAGTAGGAAGCAAGTATTTGAGACCATACCGATCAAATATTGGACCTACAGAAGTGTAAGATAACTTTCTGACGATTGATTGGGATGAGCTTACCCGCCTGGATGCCCCCAAAGAAGAAAAGAAAGGCAAAAGTGCTGAATATCCACGCGATTTGGGGCTCCGAGTATTTATTCAGCTGGTTGACGAGGAGCCACGCTTGGAAAATACCAGTCGAGTTGAGGAGACCTGAGGCTGGGAACAGAGCCAGCCATGCACCCAAAACGACGCTGTACGCCTTGAACCCGCGATCTGGGTAGGACTCAAAAATAACCGGATTAACGGTGGAAGACATTTTAAAGGCGCTGTGATCGGTGAGTCATGTAAGATTGTGAGAGGTTATTTGGGATTAGATATATTTGCTTGTCAATCGAAGGGCGTATTGCGGGTCAGCCGTGGATTCCTACTTAGAAAAGTAATAATATTAACCATAAATGACTGACTACTAAAGAAAACTTAAATACTTCTAGGTTTAAATATATAAACCATTTATCTTCCGACATCAAATAACGAAGCGAAATGTCAGTATCATCTCAAGTCTGTCAGAAGCTAAATTTCTATTATTTAACATAATGGTCAAGGAACTCAATTTGCACGTTTATGTTTTGCCTAAAGTACTCTCCCGTATAAAGATCAAAATGCCCGCATCCATCCAGGTAAAGTAATTGTTTAGGTTCTCGAGCTTTGTTGAAGGCATCCATTTGTGATGCCGTTTGCACGAGGACATCGTTGCCGGGAACAACAAACAAAAGTGGTGTTGGGGAGACTCTATGAATCATAGACTGGCTCTCAAAGCTAAGCATGTGCAGCTGGGTCTGCGAAGTGATGTAGTTCTCCCAGCGGCTGCCACAGGTCTTCTAGAGGCTCAGTAGATCGTAGGCGTCCTTGGTGGGGAGCATGGCGTTTGTCGTAGCTGGATCTGAAGACTCTCGATCAGCAGCAATCAGCGGTACAGTTGGGGGGTCTAATCCAGAGGTAATCTGTCGCCGGTCCTCTAGCAAAGTTGGGATGCGATGTTTGAACGCGAGTGATCTGACCTCGCCAGAAACAGCGGGGCGTTGGATGATAGCAGCTTTGATCCGCTTATCGATCGCTGCAGCATAGATGACATTCCCGCCAGCAAAGCTGCTACCCGAGTATACAATCTTGTCCTTGTCGACACAAGGAAGACTGTCTACAAAATTAAATACGTCATGGTAGTCTGCTTGCTGTAACGGAGGGTTGGACTCCTGCCGTGGCAGACCATCGCTATCCCCCCAGTTACGATTATTATACAACAATGCTAGTGCTACGTACCCTGCATCGTGGAAAGCTGAGGCAAAAATTGGCAGCAGGAAGTGGCGGGTTCCGCCAAGCTGTATGGATATTGCTTATTAGACATCCTGTGACCTAGGACGTGACACTAGAGCAGAGATGTATAGTACTGACACCGTGGGTCATGATGATGCATGGCGAGGTCTCTGGTTGGGGATACAGCTAGCCACGTAGTGTGATGCCATCACACGCGCGAAATTCGATATTCCGTCGTGGGAGACCCATGGCTGAGACCGGGCGGGGTACTTATGTCAAAGAAGTGGATGAATTGGAATTTCAGAAGATTTGCCAGTTCGTTAAGTATCGATGAATGAGCTGGCTGATTGCAAGTCGGGACACGCACGTTTTCATAGGTTAATTCCTCTGCGCTACATGTCGACCCTGATGACGTTGAGAAGGATAGCCAGAGCAGATTAATAATCTATAGAGTTCCCCGTGGGGGATTTGTCGAACTACCTGTGCCGGACTCGTGTGTCATGACTCCCGATTGTTCGTGATAGCTTTTGTCAGCTCTTGCAGCAGGGATGCCGCGGCTTGCAGCGAGATCTCGTCGACTAACCCACTTTAATACCCAGACTAAGACTAGCAGCCATCGTGTGTTGATCACATGGTTAAGCCAGTGAGAGCATTCTCAGGACTAAGTTACCAAGTTCTGTCTACTGATTTAATCTCTCAAGCATTGACTTTCCGGGCTTGTGCCAAGCTCAACTTGAATTTTGTTTCTGTCATATATTCAAGTATGCGCACAGCTGGTGCGATAGAGTGCACTAGCGCCGTCGTTCTTGAGCCTATCTCCTTGAGCCCACGGAGGCTTGTGGGTCCGGCGCTAGACGAATAGCAGGCCGCAAATCCAATCGCTTAGCTAATAAAAGCAGATGTACTGGTTGGCTGTCACGTCACCGGGACCCACAAGCCTCCGTGGGCTCAAGGAGATAAACTAGGAAAGACATACAAGTGAAAGTTAATCCGTAATATAAATGACGTGTGTGAGCTGCGTTTAGTAATCCGGTGCTCCTTACTAATTTTCCCGCATCTAATGACACGTATTTACAGCATTGGAATTAGACTTTAGCGCACGGGCAAGGCGGTCGACCATAGACCTCGGCACTTGTTTAAGTCTATGAATGACTGACTATACGTATAATGATCATCGCTATGCAGCGTTGAATTTGTTACAGGTCGCACAGAACATAAGACAACAGTCGCTCTAATTTCCAAATCCCTTTTACTCGTTCTGTCCCTTTGCCCTTTTGAACTCTTCTTTACGAACCCTTCTAGATACACACAATGCCTCGCCTTATTAGTCACGTCTCCGGTGCACAATGGAAGAAGGATGGCCCGCAGTCACCAACCCAGAAGTTCTTCAAGGAATATGTCAACGCCGTCGATTCCAGGGGTTACGACAGCGGCTCTAGGCTCAAGTTCTACTCCAAGGATGTTATCTTTCATAACCAGAACAACGCCGTCTACCACGGAGGAGATGAAATGTGGGCGTGGATGAAGAAGCTCTTCGGCGTGTTTGAGCGCATTCAGCACGACTGGATTTACCTTGCGGAGATTGAGCGTGATGATGGGACTAGCCAGATATACACGCAGAATATACGGAACCTTTGGCTTCGCGGGAACAAGGAACTCGAGCCGACTGTTAGCATCCCCATTACGATGATTGCCATTATCGGCAAGAGTGGAAGCGACGAGACCCCGGAGGGACTACATTTTAAGGAGGTCTGGCTCTACTGGGATACGGCCCTTCTTTTGCCCCATCTCCCTAAGGATGCTGTTGTTTTTAAGACCACGAATGTCTTGCACGGGGACGAGGAATTGGC
This sequence comes from Fusarium pseudonygamai, assembly GCA_013186785.1. Lineage (NCBI taxonomy): Eukaryota > Fungi > Ascomycota > Sordariomycetes > Hypocreales > Nectriaceae > Fusarium > Fusarium pseudonygamai. The sequence goes on from JAAQRH010000367.1 coordinate 29,941, forward strand.
TCTGGAGTAAAGGTTCTATGGTAGCCATATTACTTCGCATAACGCCTCTGCTTCTCTGATAGCCTTCCGTTTCTATGTCATCATGTTTGTAATAGACTTACTCGGCAAGCATTAATCTAATTTTCTAGCGTTTGGGTGCCTAGAAAGAAAAACTAGAGTCAGGCTCTGGGCTGGCAGAGGCAGTTATGTCGTGAGTGCCGGTGTTCTGCCTTCTGGAGCATAATAGTGATAAAACAGTGCGGCACTATCAATCGAGCTATGGTATCGAGGCATTTTAGGTACCTACTAGGTGAACAACGACTGATAATTAAAGGGGATACGAAATGAACACTATTTGAACTTTAAAAGCAGGTAAGAAGTCATGATATGTAATCATAAGATTATTCGAGTGATCGGATATCTAAACGGTCTGGTTGATATCCCGCTTGACTTACCCAAACACTTAAGTTATGGGCTGCCGAGGTCCATGCCATGCAAGCTGTCCACTTGGTCCTAAAGGGGTTTTCGGAGTTCGGACCTGATTACTATACCATATATCGTTTGCGACAAAGTCAATTACTCAGCGGTATGCAGATAGACATTCGAACGGTCGCTTATAAATAACCCTTCAATAAGGTGCCGCATCCGTCTCTGGAGTATCGCGTAAATTATCCCGCTTTAAAATGGATCTACAATACAGTGTCTTTTTCAGCAAACGCGAGTCGGCCACTCGCTCAGGGCCCGCCGGTCACGACCACCTTAGATGGGTGCCCACTTCTTCAACGCTGATATATGGCGACAAAGATGCTGTTTTAGTGGACGCCCAGTTGACTTCCCAAGCGTCTAATGAACTCCTGGATTGGGTTGTCAAGAGCGGCAAGAACATCACTTATATCTATGTTACACATGCCCACGGCGACCATTTCTTTGGCGCCGCGCCCATACTGAAGCGGTTTCCCAGTGCTATCATGGTCGCGATACCGGAGGTTGTGAGTAGGATGAAGCTAGAGACTGCGCCAGCGCGTCTGGCTGGGCTTTGGGAAAGGTTATTTCCGGGCCAGATTCCGCCGACCTTGCGTGTTGCTGAACCTCTTGAGCGAGACTACCTTGAACTGGAAGGGGAAAGGCTGGAGATTGTCAGGACGGGTCACACAGATACAGATGACACGACTACTCTCTGGGTTCCCTCAATCAAACTTGCCGTGACTGGAGATGCGGTGTATGCAAACACTCACCCATATTTGGGAGAGTCCGGAACAGCTGCCAAGCGAAAGGAGTGGATCAGAGGTCTGGATACCATCGCATCACTCCAGCCCAGTCATGTTGTGGGTGGGCACTGTGACCCAAGTCGCCCATTTGGGCCTGAAGCGATCAAGGATACTAAGACATACTTGGAGGTCTTTGAGAGAGTAACTGCCGAGACCAAGACAGCCGAAGAGCTTTATAGCCGCATGATGGAGTTGTACCCTAACCGCCTTAACCCTGGGTCTCTATGGGCGGGTATTGTTTTAGTTTATAACCTATAGCTTAACGCAATGTAATAGCTAGACAGCGCATTTTAGCTACAGACTGCCAATTCTGGGTCTGGAGCTACGAGCCAGGAGGTGATGCCGGAACCGAACTCAAGCGCACAGTGCTTTGTTGTCAACCATCGGAGTGGTAGTCACGTAAGCGGCTAGTGGCAGTGTTGACGTGAATAGCTTATGGGTTAGAAGTGTTAATTACAGTTAAGACTTGTGGCTGTAAGCTTCTTCCGGCAGAGAGATCCTAGAGCAGGGTTAACAATGCCCTTTGGTTGAAGACAATTAGATAAACCAGCTTGCCACTTCTCCAGCTGTGTGTAGAGCTCGTAGGTCTCTTTGACCCGCACTCTCATGCCTCTTGTGTACGACATGGTAGAAAGTCTCTGCATAAAAATCCGCATCTCGCTCTTTGCCTTGAATAGATGACCGGAGAGTGACGGGGTAAGGTGTGCTTTTTGTACGTATTTGACCCATATCTCACCATACCATTGGGGATCGATCTTAGGGTCCGGCAGAGACTCAACAGGAGACTTTGTCAGATGGGGAGCTTACTGTAAGGCAAAGCTCGCACGCCTGTGTCCGTTGCTATTAGAGATCAAACTGCTTCATTGGAGCGTGACTCACGCATCCCAGCTATAAAGCGCCCAAGCTATAAAGACATTACCCTTGCGTGTTCTATCGGATGATTCTGGAATAGGAGTATCGAAAAGGTTGAGTTGGTTTCCCATGGAAACAGAAGTAATCCTATAGACTTGGCCTATCTCATCTAAGCCAGAAAAGGTTGTGGAATTCGTTGTAGATGATACCAGCATGGATAGTTGTGATACGCGGTTCCAGAGCCTCTAGTTCCCATAGACGTTTTTCTTCAGCAATGAAACAGTAGGTGAGAGTCTTAGGATTCCAATACTCAGCGCGCTCTGGTAACGGATAACAGATCTGGGAGGATGTCAATTCGTGGGTGATATAATCGCATTATTAGAAAACAAGTTTACGAGGTAAGGGAACGTTCAAGGGCATAGTAGTTTAGGGCAGGTTATTTAGCAACCTAGGTAGTATAGGCCTTGAACTTGAAGAAACGTATAAGTAATGACTAGAAGGACTAAAGCGTAACGCGAATAGCAGTCAGGGATGTGAGAGGGGCTGTTGCGGGGAGGGTTCGGGCTGTGGAGTTTGCATAATTAAGGATGAGCACTAGGCGGTACAGGTTAGCCTTGCGTAAGCGCCACAAATTGCAAACTTACCGTGTCTCAGTTGACCCTCCAGCAACCGACTTCTGAACAATGTATTGAGCTCGCTTCAGCTCGTACTACACTGTGGCGTTCGCCATGTGCTTGCGGAACCGCGACCTCCTCATACCACACACAGACCTCCCACCAATGTCTGTCCGCTGTTTTTTTTCTCACTTGCTAGTCTAGTCCAGGAAATGCGGGCATTGTCAAATCAACCCTAGCTATTTCCGAGCAGACAATGCTTTGTGTCAGCCACTAATTAACTCCGGTGCGAGAACAAGCCTTGGCATCTTCGGTCTAGCCCCTTGTCGTCTGACTTGATCATTTCTTAATCCTTATCTGGCGCTGGACAGCTCACCAATGGAAGCAAAATACTACAATCTGACGCAACTATCAAAACTACATTGTCCTAAATGATGTAGCACAATCAACCTTGTCTTAAATACTTTGTATGTCTCGGGAAGGTTGCTCTGTCGCCATTCTCAGCTTAAATTAGGCTCTGGACAGAGTACAGAGATCGGGAATCAATGACCTGACCTGCACGCCATGATAACGAGGCCTACTAAAGAATTGGCAATGCAACATAGTGTAAAGTTTATTCTAAGTACGCCTTTTATTCCACCACCAACAGTCACTGGATGACTTTGCGCTAGCTAGGGACCCCCCACGGCTGCTTTCCCCGATTTGTTGAAGGAAAGACTGCTTTCGATACAGGCCGACAGCCCAGACTTTTTCTGGGTTTGGGTTGAGAATTTCAGCCTAAAATCTGGCGAACGGACGCGCCTTCAGCCCTGGTGCACTGACATTTGCCAGGTCGATCGACACCATGTTCTCGTTTTGGAGCTATCATGATGCTGCCCGAGTCATGCCCCGTCTAACGAGCCACTTTTGGGCCCCACTGACCACAGTGTCAGCGTTCAACTCCAGATATTATAAGGTTGGCGGCCTGTGCACTAACAAGGGGTAAACACGAGGGGGTTGATCGAGCCCCTAAGACTAAAAACTCTGTTAAATGCTCTGCGCTCGTTCACTTGATGCAACACTTTAATCCATCCATCCAGGTTGGGGTTTCACCACTATGGCGTATGGTACTGTTAATTATCGGTCTGATGCCAACCTTTCAAACATTCTCATCGTCCCTCACGCGACGCTCAGCGTTGTTGCTACCATATTGGTTGGCTTGCGCTTATATACCGCACGACACATCACAAAGACAAAGTGGTGCACCAGTGAATATGTTTCCATAGCCGCGCTTGTAAGTATCTTGATTCCAGGTGCTGGATGAAAATGACTAATTAGAAAGGTCGCAAACCATGTCCTTCTCATTGCTGAAGGGGTTGGTTAGTCTCCTGTTCTATCTTCGTGTTCAATTGAATGACGCTGACAGAGCATTGAAGCTGTGCATTTCGGCTATGGACAAGATATTGCTAAAGTTGCAACCGAGTTTCCTGGCGGTGTTACCAGCTTCCTCAAGGTATGCGCCAAACTAATAGTCTTTGCTTCGGCATTGAATGCAGCAATCTCATGTTTATCGCTAGGTCGTCGTTGTGATCGAGGTCACATATGGCATAGCGTGTCCATTATCCAAGATTTCAGTCCTTGCTATGTACTATCGCATCTTCTCAGCATCTCGTCTCCTTCGTTATTCCACATGGGTCATGGTGTCAATGATGGCTGGGTGGGGAATCGCTGTTGTCTTGGTTAGCAGTATGTCCCCTCTGTCCCTTTGCATCCTCGACATAGTGTACTGACTCGTCATTGCAGTCTTTGCCTGCATACCGATCCGTGGCTCTTGGGACAGATCTATACCGAGCAAATGCATCGACAGCAACAAGTTCTTCGTTGGCATTACAATTCCGAATATCATTTTTGATGTCCTCACGGTCGCACTCCCGGTTCGCGAGCTCTGGAAATTACAGATGAACAGAGACAAGAAATGGGCTATAACTACCATGTTTGTACTAGGAGGCAGGTATGTATCAGACTGCTCGCCAAGATTGGCTACAAGTCACGTATAATAACATGCCTGTCAAACAGTGTTGTCCTTGCCTCTATCGCTCGCCTCGTTTGCTATCTCATCTACCAAACAGCAGAGAACATCACCCAGACTCTCATCTTTGGCCACACTGCGTCGTCCCTCGAACTATGCCTGGCCATCATTGCAGCTTGTCTACCACCGTGTGCGCCCCTTTTGAAGCGCGTGTTAGGTGGTGTCCTTTCGTCTGTGACGAAAGAAACTGCGTCAGGGAAAACGAACACGCTGATTACGATTGGTCAAAAGTCCAACCGCCGAGGTATCACCACGACGGCCATTGATACAGGGGATGCCATGGACGGTTCCTTTGAGCGGCTTGATGATGCTGGAAGCTTTCAGGGCTCGACTGATGGATTGTACTATGATAGGTCTGCTGGGGCAGATACGAGAAAGGAGAAAAGAGCACAGACGCATATAAGACGTCAAGTGGATGTAGACATCCATGTTGAGGAGATCCCGATGAGGAACCTTTAGTAGGCTTAATATATAATGCCATTTCCATATTTCAGTTACAAATAGAACGATAGGAACTATTTGGCTCAGACACATGAATGTTATTGCAGTCATGTTGCTTTATTGAGACAAGACTATTGCTTGGATCGACTACCAGTACACTTTCCGCTCGTTCTCTGACAGGTATCAAGACAGAATCCCGTTCAGTCCCGCACACGTCTCTTTGTCAAAGTCCATGGCCTGTCGGTAGCCCGGTTCCCCCAACAATCTGCGACTCTGTAGTTATTGTTATTCCTATGGCATCCATGTAATGATTTTGGTTCAGTTGAGCCGCCCACTTCGCCTGAGAACCCCCACCAGCTGAATCCGGCGCTGGCTCTGACATAGCCAGAAACCTCCTTTCCCGATATGACAGTCACTCCAAGCTCGGTTGTCTCCTCCATTGAACCGACTTCTACATCTCTGTCCTTGAGCACAATGTCAAGAGTGCCAAAGAAGGTGCCAATTCGACCATCTTGGGAAGACTTCTTCCAATGGAGAATGACGACGATCTCGTAGAGCTCCTTGTGAACGACAACTGCGCCCTATTCCTCCTGTAAATACCTACTATGGCCAAGCTTACGCAGTATGAGAATTTGGATTGTAGATAGAGATTAACAGACTTATAAATTAATAAGAGCCCCTATAAGTAATTGCTATAATGCATTCATTAGCCATATAGCTATATTATAATATAGTATAAGAAAAACATTTACTAGACAATCTGCTACACCGTTTGAATCTTCTATATACATTAATTAGCCGAACCGGCACGAGCTCGGTTTAATAAGTCTCTCAAACTATCCTTATATGCATTCTGGAATCTTTCATCCAACTTCAGAAAGTCAATGGCATTTCCAGCTAAAATCATTGCACGTTGTTCCGTTGACAGAAACTCAGAGAGTGATCCGTCAGACGTCAACATCTTGCCAGCTTCAGGGACTTCGCCAAGAGGGAAGGGATAATCGCTTCCCATGAGAATGCGATCTACTCTTATCTTCTTACAGAGGTATGCAAGGAGATCTGGGTCATGCACGAGACTGTCTATCCAGAGATTGTCGCCTGAACTGAGGTGGTCCGAGGGACTTCGGCCACCTGACCTTGAAGCGACCAGGTCTGGCCTGCAGTTGTATCCGTGTTCAATTCTTCCCATCAGAGTTGGGAATGCTCCTCCTGCGTGAGCGAAGCAGAAGCGCAATCGGGGGTATCGCAGCAGGAGACCTGAGGATGTCAAGGCCAGCATTGATAAGGCAGTCTCACATGGCCTGGTGTTTACCAAGTTAGTCGTTTCATTGAAGTACAAGGCAATGGGAAGGGAAAATCACATACATTCCGATCAGCCATGAAGACCAATACTGACCCCATCGATGTTCATTCTCTTTGAGAAGAGAGTAGCCCAGCGGATGGACAAAGACTGGCATATCTAACTCTTGGCAGGCAGCCCAAAACGGATCCAACCTAGGGTCGTCAAGGTTCATTTCACCAATCGTCGTTCCGATCTCGACGCCCTTTAGTCCGAGGTCGTATTTCGCTCTCTTCAGCTCTTCCACAGATACTTGCACGTCCTGCAATGGAACTGTTGCAAGACCCACAAATCTGGTCGGGTATTCTGTACACACCTGCGACAGATGATCGTTGAGTGCTCGGGCTAGTTGAGCGACCATCTTACCCGGCTTGTCGTAGAAGAATAGGATCGGAACTGTGCTCAATACCTGGACATGCACACCAGACTGGTCCATGTCCCTTAGGCGTACTTTTGGGTCAAAACAGTTGTTTTGGACGGTTCGGAAATGTTTAGAGTCGACGTATATATCAACTGATTCTTCATCCACTAGCGACGGTCTTAGTTCAATCCATGAGTTAGATCGAGTTCCATTTTGTTCAGGATCAGATAGCTGTGGTAAGGTCCGTGGCATGACATGTGTATGCAGATCAATACGATAGAACTTATTGTCGCTCGTCCCGGATGAGTGTCTGCCTTCAGGTTTGATGCCATTACTGCACCCTTTGCACTGGGTCGTCATTGTCAGCGTGTCAACAGCCATTGTATGGAGATGTGAGAATGTTCTTGAAGTGATAGCCAAGTTTGGTGCATCACCCCGATATGTCTTTGGAAACGGATACTTGGCGTCTTTGATATGTTATATCGTTTCGGAAAGACATAAGTGGTGATTGCGTGGCTAGGCTCAGTCAGTATCCGACGGGCGGCCCGCGCATGCAAGTGGAGATGGAATTAACCACCAACTATCTATCTGCCGGTGTATCTACCATGAACAAGATGTGGCTTGCTGCGACGTCAACGCGGGGCACGACCAATCACTCTCACGAGATTCCATCGGCGGATATTCACGATTAGGAGATTTAGAGCTACATCCAGGTCGTTGTAGGGGTCTGGTAGGAGGATTGTTGATGCCGGGCTAATAGAGTTTGTCCATATCCGACCACCCTAACACAGCGGGCCGATTGCCGAAGCCATATAACTTAGGGTCTACTACAGAAAGTCCCCGATAGAACACTAAATGCTCTTTCATTTTGTAGCTGAAGAGGGTAGGAAGTCTTGGGTACGCAAAGCTATACGTTAAGTTATTCTAAGGTTGAATTCCACATAAGGTTATTCGAGTAGTATAATCATGAACTCGCCGTCTACCAAGAATACATCACATTCTCTAATAGTGACATGCCGGATCTGAGATAGCCCATTCACTGCGAAGTGCACTACATTGGTAGATGCAGAGTCCTCACAACAGTAAAAACATCTCGACTATAGTTCCCTCCTTCTCGCCCCGTGCCCGAGTTCTTTATCCCACCAAAAGGTGTACTCAGCTCCCTGACCAGCCAACAATTGACCCAGACAAGCCCCGCATCAAGCTGCTCACCGACGCGTCTCATCCGTGCGCCATCCTTGGTCAACAGAACGGCAGCCAGTCCATACGTGCTATCATTCGCCAGCTGCACACACTCTTCTTCGGTTTCGAACCTGGTGATAGTGGCAACAGGGCCGAATATTTCGTCTTGCATGATTTTTGACGATGTACTGACGTCAGCCAAGATCACTGGCTCTATCCAGTAGCCGTTGCTGGGCTCGAGGGGCGGAACAGATCCTGTGATGAAAGTGGCATTCTCCTCTCTGGCAAGTGTGAGGTACGATACTATCTTGTTGTAATGCTGTAATGAGGCTACAGCACCAGTGCGATCGCCGCATCTGTAGTTTGTCTCGACATATGCCTTGAATGAACCGACAAATGCATCATAGATACGGGATTGGACGTAGATGCGAGAACCGCATAAGCAGATCTTACGAAGTTAGTGTCGAGAATCCCAATCGCTTGTGTATCTGCAGGTCTTACCTCTCCCTGATTCTCAAACGCCGCTGTTGCTGCTGTTTGTACTGCCTTGTCCAGATTCACGTCATCAAATACCAAAGTCGGGTTCTTGCCACCCAACTCGAGAGAAACATGCTTGTAGATCTGGTCCGCCGTATCTCTTCGGATCTTGATACCTGTAGCCGTGCTCCCAGTGAAAGAGACGCCCTTGACAAGCGGGCTCTGCACAAGTCGAGAGCCTGTAGTAGCTCCGTCGCCAAAGACTATGTTGATAACACCAGGTGGAATCTCTGCTAGCCGAAATGTCTCGCAGAGCAGGAATGCAGACATGGAGGTGAACTCTGAAGGTTTCGCGACTGCTGTGCAACCAAAGGCAAGACACGGTGCGATCTTCCAGGTTAGTAGGTACAAGGGCATGTTCCATGGTGAGATGAGCGCAAATACGCCAGTTGGTGAGCGGTGCTCGTAGGTGAGAGCGACGCCATCAATCATTCTTACTGCGTTCTCTTGGTGCAGAATAAAAGTCGAGAAGTATCTAAATGAAACCTAGATTAGCCACATCCTAGTCTAGAGTTCAGTCATATTTACCTGAAATTTGTCGCAGCCCGATCGACTTCAACTCTCGCCCGGGCTAGAGTTTTGCCCTGATCTATGCTCTCCCAAACAGCAAGTAGCTCCTTATTTTCCTCAATCAAACACGCCACGCGCTCGAGCAGCTTGGACCTGAAGGCTGCTGTGGTTTTAGACCATGTTTTGAACGCTTCAGTAGCAGCCTGCAGCGCATGGTCCACCTGAGTAGTGCTACTGATCGGGACTCTAGCAAAAGACTTGCCGGTCTTGGGATTTATGGAATCAACATAGTTGGGCGGCAAAGAGGTTTCGAATTCATTGGAAACATAGTTCTGTAGAGAAAGTTGCGCTGCCACGTTGTCTGAAGATATGAAGCGCTCGGCAGTCTCCAGGGTCCGGAGCCCCCAGGCTGTTTTGATGGGACTCGTGGGAGAGTCTGTCATTTGAATTAGATTGGTTATATGCTTGCTGTGCTTGTTAGTTGGTTAGGCATGGGTAAAAATATGTTGCAGTGTATTTAATTGAAGAACCAAAATCATCACATTGAAGACGGTGACTACCGGTAACGGCGCCGACTCGGAACAAATGACGGTTGTCATGGTCACGGAAGCTGGTGGCGGCCCGAATGCCGGCTCATTCAACAAAGTGTCGGGAAGCGGGTAGCCACCACTTAACTAGACCCCACTGATGCCCAAACCTCTACATCCTCTCGGTGAATATCAGTGATTAACTTTCTTTAACAAGGTTGAATTCTTGGTATCAACAAACAGAGTCATTCAAAATGGCGTCCCCAAACGGCGAACCCTTCTTTCTCCCAGCTGAAAGAGCTCAATCGCTTGCCAACTATCCCCACGCCCGAATAATACCTCAAACAGCCAAAACCATTTTCGTTTCTGGTACCTCATCACGTCGCGGCGATAACACAGTCGTCGGGTGCACAACAGACGCCGATGGAACGCACCACCTTGACATTTCCCTGCAAACCGAAGCGGTGCTACAGAACATCGGGGCCATTATTCACGGCGCAACAAACGGTGCATGTGGATTGCAGAACGTGGTCAACGCTACTGTTTTCTTGACCGACATGAAGGATTATGCTGGGATGAACAAGGAGTGGAATAAGGTATGGCCGGACAAGACAAAGGCGCCTGCGAGGACGTGTATACAGGTTGCGGCTTTGCCGAATGAGAGGTTGAACGTGGAGATTCAGTGCACTGTTTTGTGGGCGGAATAGCTGTCGATTGCTGGGATGGGATTGGGCACTATGAAGTCGGCTTCAGAGGGTGATGTCCAATGGCTATGCGATAATTAAAAGAGATCTGCAACTATCCTTGCCATGTTATGCCGATTAGCCGGCCATTGGCTGTCAAGATTGCAGATAACTATCAGAAGATAAGATAAAGACCGTTTCTTATTGCACTGAACCTACGGAGTACGGAGCACTCCGTACTATAATTTAGAGATGAATTAATCTTGTTTGGGCAGGTACATAATGTCACTCAACTTGTGATCTTCAAATCAGATACCGACCTACCTAACTAGGTGTATAAGTCCTTAGAGTCGCTCACCTATCAATGGGTTATCTACGAAACGTGCCGGCAATTATGTGCCGAGCAGAAGCGGTTTGCAGCACTTGTCAAAGGACCTTTGTCCAGCACATCAGACTGAGGCCGGCTATAAGACTGGATTGGGCCAACTGAGCGCATGTATCGGTCGCCCAACTAAGCAAGATTACCGACTATGTAGTTGAGGATTATGTATATAGTATCATGTCCAAGTCTTTCATAGACACATCAACATCGTCTAATAGAATTTATTCTGGCCTAATAATGATGCTTAAATCTCTTCTTTTGGCCTCTGGAGCCATTCGTGCTGTTCACGGTTGGGGTGTTTTGGGCCATGCCACTGTTGCCTACATCGCTCAACACTTTCTCGATGACGACGTTGCCTCCTGGTAAGCTTTTACACTGCGCTGTCTGCTTCACATGTACTGATATCAAAATAGGGCACAGGGTGTTCTGGGCGATACCTCAGACTCATACCTTGCCAACATCGCCTCGTGGGCTGACACCTACCGCACAACCGCAGCTGGCAAATGGTCAGCCCCTCTACACTTTATTGATGCAGAGGACAGCCCGCCAACAAACTGCAACGTGGATTATGATCGCGACTGCGGCAGTTCTGGATGCTCCATCTCTGCTGTTGCCAACTACACTCAACGTGTAGGCGATAGCCGTCTGACAAAAGCAAACAAGGCTGAGGCTCTCAAATTCCTTGTGCACTTTCTTGGCGATATCACCCAGCCACTGCACGATGAGGCCTACGAGGTGGGCGGGAACGATATCAAGGTTACCTTTAACGGGTACTCTGGTGATAATCTGCATTCAGACTGGGACACATATATGCCCGAGAAACTGATCGGTGGCCATGCCCTGACTGACGCGCAGTCTTGGGCAAACACGCTCATTTCCGATATCGTGTCTGGCTCTTACAAGTCCAAAGCTGCTTCTTGGATCGCGGACAGCGACGTTACTGATCCCATCACATCAGCTACGGCATGGGCTTCAGATGCTAATGCTTATGTCTGCACTGTTGTGATGCCCAATGGCGCTGCAGCCCTGCAGACAGGCGATCTGTACCCAACTTACTATAACTCTGTGATCCCGACAATCGAACTTCAGATTGCCAAAGGCGGTTATCGTCTGGCTCATTGGCTGAACAGCATTTACTCTGCCAAGATTGCGACTCGTTCTGTGCACAAAATGAATGCACGAAAGCCACTGCCAGACTTGATGGGACGAGATTTGCTTCCTGCGGCGCGACCTTTGAGTCGGGCTAAGTTGGCGAGGGAGGCAATGAGCGGAAGCTGCTGTGCTTCAGGACATTCCCATTAAAGCTCGCTACAGGCTGAGATCTTCGACGACGCGGACCTCGACATAGCTACAGATGTTCTTCTTAGCCCCGGCGCGTCTCGTCTCAAGACAGCCATCGCAACGCAGGAGGCTAGCTTGAATCCCGAGTTTCCTGCATACCCGACGTCATTCATCCTCGCTGCAGACACAAGCATTGACTTCACTGGTTCGACCAGGCACATTCAGGAATACTTCAATTCCAAGACGACCTCGAGCGATACATCCGTTGGCTGGGGGCCTTTCAGCTCTCACGTCAGCTCTCATCATTCAAGCTCTCACAGTCATGTACAGTGCCACACTACCGCAACTGGCTGCAAACTCACTTTTGGCGCACCTCAAATTATTGCTTGGGTTAGTGAGATCCTTCCTGAGCTGCCTCGGGCCAAGAATCTCAATCCCCTCTGGCAAGGTGCACATCCTGCGGCTTCGGGGTAAGCTAGGAATCTTACTTCTGTTTTACGGGGTTTGGACGTAGGAACCTTGAAGTATTGTTTAAGTAAGCTAGTTCTGAAATTTAATAGAGTGCTGTAGTCTTATGTTGTTACTTATTCGCTAGCTTACCCTTGAACACGAGACTGACTGCACCTATCCTTTAGCTAATAGTCGCTTGTTTCTTGGTCGCTTCAGGCCATTCCTACTAATGTTCGGACGAGTAAAAGTTATATGGTTGGTACTATCTACACCACTAGAACTAACAGCTAGCTGTCATCTCAATCTCAACATCAGTGTCCAAAGGCAGCTGATGGACAGCAACACACGTCCGACACTGTAGATATGAGCGTCAGTTAATTCTCAAACATTTATATAAATATCACTGACAGGCTTGGGTTTATTGGGGAAGAACTCATCCCACGCGATATTGAAGGCGCTGAAATCCTTCATGTCGGTCAAGAAGACATTGGCCTTCACCACTCTGTCCAGGCTACTACCAGCAGCTTCGAGCACGATTTTGAGGTTCTTGAGTGCCATGCGTGCTCGGTCCGTGACGGTACCAGGAACCAGGTCGTCGGTTGCGGGATCGATGCCGATGGAACCGCTGCAGTAGACCATGCCATTGTATTTGACAGCTTGGGAGAACTGAGGGAGAGGTGCACAGGCGTCAGCTGTGTAGACTGCTTCAAAGTTGGGCATGGTGAAGGGCGGGAGGACAGGATAGGTTGGAAAGATTTGGTGCGAAGGTCTCAAAGTGAAGCGAGTAAATGTCTGACTGGGAGTTTTGTCTAGTCGAGATTCACAAAATCTCACAAGGTATTGAAATTATATACTGTGGTACCGCCGTTTCTACCTCTTGAACGGAATACATGTCCCGATGCAGTATTTTACGCGGCAGATGTTGCAAACTGGAGCTATCCTCAGTCACGTCTTCCTTGACAGGCTCCACTACCCTGGAGTGGAGATTATTTTGCGATGCCAAGTTGCAAAGGCTGGAGTCGTAGATGGGGCTAGTCTAAGCCAAAGAAAGCAAAGTAAGCGGCGCTACCCATCTTTGGCATCGTCCATGTGGATCTTTAGATCATCCCGGCACATGCCGAGGAGTCAAGTGGACCTGGAAAGACGCCGTCGGCTAAGACAATGCATTCGTTGACCAATGGACAAGCCGTCAAACATCCGAGCCTCGCTCGATCTTGACATTCATCACATCAAGGGCGTAGGCCACTTGTACCAATTCACATCTAGTCTAGGTAAGACCAGATATTTAAACATCTCTTCTGGAGCCTCCAACTTGAACACCAAAACAAACAAACAAGAATCAGAACATATATACACGTGCCATCTAAGCATTCATCATGGTTCGCATCACCCCTTTCGCCGTGGAGCAGTGGATGGACGCCTACGAAACCACCCCAGGCGTCCTCAACGTTGCCGAGACATGCGCTGCGTCCGTGTCCATAGACGACCTGGTTTCTATGTCCAGCGGTCCCGCCAAGAATCCCATCGATACGAGCATCAAGCTCACATACGGCGCGATCCCAGGATCTGAGACCCTTCGCGAGCGCATCGCTGCTCACTGTAGCACTGACGGCGTGCAGCTTGCGCCCGAGGATGTCATCGTCACTCAGGGCGCTATAGGGGCTAATTTCTTGGCCCTGTATACACTGATAGGTCCTGGTGACCATGTCATCTGTGTTTATCCGACGTATCAGCAGCTTTATGACACTCCTCGTAGTCTAGGAGCTGAGGTTACTCTGTGGAAGTTGAAGAAGGAGAATGGATTTGTGCCTGATGTCGATGAGCTAGCTGGTTTGATCAAGCCAAATACCAAGGTACGCATTACTACACTACATTATTCCCCACAACCTTGAATACTGACTTGGCTAGATGATCATCATAAACAACCCCAACAACCCGACTGGCGCACCAATCCCAAGCAGTGTTATAGACCGTATCGCCAAGATTGCAGAGGAGAAGGGTATCATCCTCTTCTCTGACGAGGTATACCGACCGCTCTTCCACGGTGGTGCCTCTGGTGGCGATCACACTGAAGTGCCCAAGCCAGTGACAACACTAGGATACCAAAAGACCATTGCAACGGGATCAATGTCCAAGGGCTACGCGTTAGCAGGCATCCGCGTCGGGTGGATCGCCAGCCGAGATCGCTCCATCATCTCTGCCATCATGCTAGCACGCGACTACACGACCATCAGCGTCTCCCAGATCGACGATCAGATTGCCAGGTTCGCACTGTCACCCGAGGTCAAGCCTAACTTGGTGCAGCGGAATATCACACTCGCCAGGACAAACGCTGCCATCCTCAAGGACTTCATGGACCGGTACAAGTCTGTTTGTTCGTGGGTGGAGCCCAAGGCTGGCACTACAGCGTTCATACGCTTTATTGACAAGAACGGGGACCCTGTAGATGATGTCAAGCTTTGTCTTGATCTGTTGGACAAGGCTAAGCTCCTCTTTGTTGCGGGATCTCGCTGCTTTGGAGGTGATGCGGACTTCAAGGGTTACGTTCGCATGGGCTATGTTTGTGAGACGGATGTTTTAGTTGAGGGCCTTAAGGAGCTTGGAGCATATATTGACAAGGTTTTGGTGTAGAGTTTCTTTTATATATAGATCGATGAACCTTCCGATGTTCCCCTCAGCCAGTCACAAAGCCGTTTTGCCGACAGTAATAATTTCTGTCCCGTTTCTGAATTTCTGCGTCAGGGCTTGAGAAGCGGAATTTGACGATTGCTGCACCCCTCCTAAACTAGTAAACACATGAATGTACCTGCTTATTTGATCTGCAAAACTGATAATGCTTTTATGCAACGGACATCAGCTTGAGGTTGCTGTGACTAGGTATGTGAAGTTATATCCCATTTGTGGACGGGGTATACCATGGCTCACTGCATCCGAGACCAGCAAGGTCCTGACAGAGTTATTGGCTGGATTATGGTCCATGGCTTGCGTCGGTAAGACTTTACCGTGCTTGCAATTGTTTCGAGTGAAGGATTCTAGACTTGTCTGCTACTCCAAGCCATCCATTTAAACTGGTTACGCTAGGCTTGATAAGTACTTCCTGGGAAGGCAAGTCGAAGCGCCTCCGGTCACAAACTCGGAACATGCTGTGATTCGCCTGCTAAAAGTGTGGTGGGTAATGACCTCCACAAACCCCGAGTTGCTCCAAGTACATCGCTCTTCTTCCCCTCCATCAACAAACATGAGATCATTGCCCAGTGGTTGTTGGACGTGCAAGCTCAGACATCGGAAATGCGACCTTCAAGTCCCTGCGTGTAGGGAATGCACTGACCGACGTATTCCGTGCCATGGCTACGGCACTAAGCCTGCGTGGATGGACGGGTCAGGTGCCGAGCACCGAGAGCTTGAGCGAATCAAGGGAGCAGTCAAACAGCATCTGAAGAAGCTCCGGAGGGGTCAGCGAAATCAGAATCTTGGAAGGGATGTGACAATCAGATCTCCACCGGAGCGATGTACCCCGTTGCAGATACCACTAGCTCCAGGTGCAACTGGGCGTTCAAGGCCGTTTCTTTCGGAAGACAATGCACATCATGGCTATGATAATCTCCAGTCTTCAGGAAACTCTGTAGAGGCTCCGCGTGGCTCACTGCCACGAAACCCAGTCCATGAAGAAGAAACCCGACATACAGTCTCTGCATCGCAGGATTCCACTCCGCCTTGCATCTTGCAACCCAGATTGGCATCTCTCATAATGTACTATCTCGACCATGTGTTTGTCTGGCAGTTCCCCTACTACCAGTTCCAGTCCTGCCTAGGTAGCAGAGGCTGGCTTCTCGTATTCCTCTACAACGGTGGCTCGCTGTCGCATGCTGCGCTTGCACTCTCCACCTTGCATCGAGATGCATCCCAGAAGAGGTGCTCTTATAACCAGCAAGCATTTGAGTTCCACTCAATGGCCTTGAGAGAGTTGCGCAATCTTTCACAGTATACTGAGACCGAGACACTGCTTAACGACCGGACCAAACTTACCGAATTTATCGCGGCGAGTCTGACACTGATAAGCTTTGAGGTATGTCCTAGAGCTACTTGTATACTGCTGGGATGATTAGTTCACCTTATCTTTCAGGTTTTCAATGGAGCTGAGTGCGATTGGGTCCCGCACCTCGACGCCGTCACGGCAGTTGTCGCTATGCAATCGCCGGACGTGTTACTCCAGACTTCATCGTCATCCGAAAATGCTTTTCCTTCTCCAATCACTTCTTTAAGCGGTGATGATCCTCCGTTGCAAGCTGATTTCAGTTTTCTCATCGCTGAAGCATTGTGGCATGATATCCTGGCTTGTGTAACGACAGGGCGTGTCCCTCGGATACCTTATCGGCAATGGCTAGAGGGGTCAGATCTCGGAATGGAGCACTTGATGGGCTGTTGCAACTGGGTCATGATTGCTATTGGAGACTTGGCTCATCTTCAAGCATGGAAAAAGGATATGAAGCAGAAAGGGACGTTAAGCGTGCCGGAGTTAGTGAGAAGGGGACAGGATATAGAGAAGAGACTACAAGACGGCATCAACGAACTGAAGCAAACTAAAAAGGTGAGTCCTCATAGCAGCAGAAGTCTGCACTATCACATAGCTGACAACTCCATCGTGAGTAGGCAAGAGGCGGTACCCGAGGCAGTATTTCACCAGCTCCACACGTCTCGCACATTTTCGCACTTGCAACGTTAGTCTTGTCCAGCGCAATAGTCTCCGGTCCGTTGGCATCCCTTCCCGAAGTCAAAGACGCGATCTCAGAGTCTGTCATCGTGCTGAGCGACTGGCCCCAAGCCATCCCTCTCAGGGGGATTGTCTGGCCACTCTATATCATAGGGTGCATGGCTGAGGCCAGCTTGCAGGGCGTGTTTGAGTCAGTTCTATGTCGGATTATGGAGGAGAGTGGAGGGTTTGGAAATAGCGGCACTGTCCTCAAGCTCCTAAAGAGCCGTTGGGCCGCACCACCAATTTGTAATGACGGTGGGCAGGAATTGGTGTTCCAAACAGGCGGCAACGTGTTGCTTACGTAGAGTTCGACGCTAATAATATAGGCTCTCTGAAAATTGATTCAACTCAGTGCCTTTCCTAGAAAACAGACGGGGAGTCTAACATGCTCCACAGAAATCATGTTCACAGGGTATAATCGGCTCAATAGTACTGGGAAGGCAGGTCGAAGCGCCCGCAACTCGGGAAAGATGGTTCATACTTGCTGGCATTCTCAGATTCGCGCGCCTCACACGATGCTGCACTTCTTCTAAATATTATATATTCAAGAACGGAAGCCCTTTCGCCATGATTAATCTGCCATCTGCCTCACTCGCCAGTTAGTCTCTTTTTAGTTAACCCCTCATTATACGGTGACTGCCCTGCACAAGCCACACGCCGCAACAATGAAGTTCCAACGCATGCCCATCGAGATTGAGTCACCAGAGGAGTACGGCTACGACAAGATCAAGTACAATCTCTCCGAAAGCTCCGTTACTGACCAGACACTGGAGTCACTGGACATCAAGATTCCGAATCTTACCCTCCTATACAACGAGCACCGCGGCGAGACCAAGCTACGAAAGCTTATCGCTGATGACGCCGGCGTGAGTGCCGATGACGTTCTCATCACCTCGGGGGCTGCTGGGGCCCTGTTCATCATCACAACCTCTCTATTGGGCGGCACCCCTGACTCCGACCGTAACCATCTTGTCGTGGTCCGCCCCAACTACGCAACTAACCTGGAGACTCCCAAGGCTGTTGGTTGCGAGATATCATACATTGATGTTACGTTTGAGAGTGGCTTCCAGCCCGACATTGATCAAATCGAGGCTGCTATCAAACCCAACACTCGGCTTGTCTCGGTGACATGCCCGCATAACCCTACCGGCTCCACACTGTCTCGAGAGGCACTCGAAACGCTTGTTGCTATCACGAAGAAGAAGGGTGTTTTGCTGCTTGTCGATGAGACATATCGGGATATCGCATTTGCCGAAAAGCTGCCTGTCGCTGCGTCTTTCGGTGATCATGTGCTCAGCGTTTGCTCGCTGTCAAAGTCCTTCGGCATGCCTGGAGTCCGTATCGGCTGGCTCATTACCACCAACAAGACACTTCAGGATACCTCCCTAGCTGCAAAGGAACAGATCAGCATCAGCGGCAGCGTCATCAACGAGTGGATTGCAATCGATGTCTTGTCCCGACGTGAAAAGATATTGAGCGACACGGCGAATGAGATGAGGGTCCGACTCCAGATGGTCGAGTCTTGGATTGAAAGCGAGGAGCTGTTGGAATGGGTCAAGCCGACTGGCGGTGTTGTCTGCTTTCCCCGTATCAAGCAGGAGCCCAAGGGAGGGTTTGCGGCGTTCTATGACAGGCTTCTGAACAAGTATGCTACATATGTTGGGCCTGGCCATTGGTTTGACATGTCTGATGGCTTCTTCAGGCTTGGCTATGGATGGCCTACTCGAGAGGAGCTCGAAGGAGGCATGAAGGCCATCTCGGCTGCGCTGCGAGATGAGTAGATCACATAATCAGGATATTCGCTCACAATAAAAGTTGAAGCGAGACATGGAGGTTGCCTTCCTGATGGTTGGTTAGTTAATTTTGAGCTGTCTGATAGACCTTCTAGACTCGATATGGAAGGCCTCACTCGGGAGGGGTAGATAGCGAAGCGAGTTGCAAGAAATATCTCAGCGCCA
Source organism: Fusarium pseudonygamai (assembly GCA_013186785.1). NCBI lineage: Eukaryota > Fungi > Ascomycota > Sordariomycetes > Hypocreales > Nectriaceae > Fusarium > Fusarium pseudonygamai. The sequence goes on from JAAQRH010000367.1 coordinate 49,126, forward strand.
CAGTCCTGCATATGCAGATAAGCCAGAATAGTCAGAGAGACCCATAATATTATAAGAATAATCCAGTGAGATATCACCTTGCAATGAAGCCAAGCCAACACGCATAGAAAGCGGAATTGTGACGACTACTGAGGGGTTTAGACCATATCTCCTCTAGATATATAATTCCAGCCTGACTAACCATCAACGCTGTTCTGATCTCCCCTGTTATCTATCAAACTGACAGCAGCTCATAAAAATGCTCCTTGTGCACTTTACTTCAAACCATTGGTATGCTGCCGCTCTGGCCATCATCGCTTGGTACATTGTCTCTTCTATTATAGCATGGTATCGCCTACGTCATATCCCAGGCCCCTTCTTAGCCAAGTTTTCATATTTCTGGCTTGCCCGATTAGCACTGAGTGGCAAACAATATGAGACTCATGTTGAGCTCAATAAGAAATACGGTCCGATGGTCAGGGTCGGTCCATATGAGGTTTTCACAGACGATTTGGAGCTATTGCGCAAAATCAACAGTACCAAGAGCTCATATGCCAAAGGAGCATCATACAGCGGTTCTCGATTGAATCCCTGGCATGAGTCTCTTTTCATGATGAGGGACCCGACAGCTCATGACAAATTGAAAGCAAAGCTTATCTATGGATACAGCGGCAAGGAAACGACGGGTCCAGAAGCCGCTATCGATGAGCAAATTATGAATCTTATCCATCTCATACAGGAAAAATATATATCGAAACCCAAAGAGTTTCGTCCGCTTGTATGGTCAAAGACAGCGGGCCTCTTTACTTTGGACGTTATCTCTCGCCTTGCACTAGGCCAGGAATTTGGCTGCTTGAAGAGAGATGAGGACATCCACTGTTTCTTCGACACGCTGAACGATTATCTGCCGGTGGTTGCATTGACAACAGACGTCCCATGGCTTCGGAACATAGCCTTCTCTCCTCTTTTTCTGCGGTTATTTGGTCCCAGTATCAAAGACAAAAAAGGAATAGGAAAAATGATGGGCCTTACCAATAAGGTCGTTGAGGAGTTCTACTACGGTGATGGTCAAGTCAAGCGGGATATGCTTGTGAGTCTCCTTTTTCTGCCGATTGTGCGGTTTGAGAGCTCTGCTAATACTACCTGAAGAGTTCATTCAAGAAGCACGGGTTGACTAAAGACGAATGCGAGGTTGAGGCAATATTCATGTTCGTCGCAGGATCAGACACCACGGCTTCTGTTCTCAGAGCAGGCATGCTTCACATTCTTGCGACACCTCATGTCTATTCCCGATTGAAGCGCGAAATCGCAAACACTATCCGTGAGGGACGGGCTTCGAGACCAATCAGCAATGCAGAATCCCTTTCTCAACCATATATACAGGTTAGTAACATGCCATTCATCAAAGCGTAACTAAAAGCATGGACAGGCTGTGGTATACGAATGTCTTCGAATCCGCTCTGTCTCCACGAACATGAGTTTCAAAGAGGTTCCAGCTGGCGGTGAATTCTACAACGGAACATTTCTCCCTGCTGGTACCAACATAGGAGTCAACTTCTCAGGACTCCTTCGGTCAGAGACTTTGTTTGGCAAGGATGCTCATATCTTTAGACCGGAAAGGTTCACCGAGGTTGATGATAAGACGAGTGCCAAGATGAAGCGAGATGTTGAGTTGACCTTTGGGCTTGGGAGATGGAGTTGCCTGGGGAAGCCGATTGCTTTGATGGAGCTAAACAAGATTTTCTTCGAGGTATGGACTATTTTGATGCAATTGCATGATGCTCACGAGAACTCTAGCTCTTTCGCCACTTCGACTTTCAGCTGGCTGAGCCACATCAGGCAATGCAGTTTGACTCCTATATGCTGTTTCGTGATAAGGGCTTGGTTCTCAGGATTACTGAATCGGACCTGGAGGACTTGTGATCGATTATGGTGAAAATCTCCAGAGCATCAGCACCCAGTGGAATCGAGCTCATCAATCATGGGCTATATATGACAGGACGGAGAGCCAAGGGACATAGTTGAGTTGGACTGATGCCTGTTATATGGCTGGTATTGATGTTCTTCTTATCTAGTGCTCGGTAGCGGCTTTACTGTAACTAAAGAAGTTGAAAGAACTAGGTTTGAGTACATTGGGCACGAGCGGCGTGAATCCATCTTCCTTAGGCTCTCCTAATACACCGTGGAAAACTTCCGTTGCCTTTGCGCCTAAAAGCGGCATGTTGGTAAGGAGGCCCTGCGCCAGTAGCATGGGGTCTTGGTGTCCTTGGAGGCGGATACGTAAGCCCTCAGAGGTCAGCAAGGTCGACTTGTCGTGTAATTGATACTTACTGTATGCTGCGGCCGTAATCCTTCTGCGTCATTATCACCGTCTGTTGGATTGTGTTGTGCAAACGATGCGATATCGTACAGTTTGGAGCAAAATTCGATAATGCCGTTCAGATCACATCCTTCTCGGTCTTGAAATCTCTGCAGAAAGACAACAAATCTCCCAATCCATTCAACGTTCAGAGAAACCTGTGAGTCTCCAGAGTCGTGAAGTACTGTTGTCAAGAGTATCAGAACAGCACACAGTGGGAAGCAGATCATTTGCCTGATACATCAGCATACGAAGTATCTAAATGTATGGGTGTCTTACCATAGGGAGGCCAATGGCTGTGAGGATAGAGCTTGAAACAGAGATATCGTGGCTCGGGCGCTTTGTGCGGGGGTGAGCGTACTCAGATGCAGGTTTGGCTGTTCTCGTTCGATCAACGTAAGAGGGACATTATATACCTTCCCGAGAGCCGTATAGATTTTCCAAGTAGAAGCATAGTAGGCAAAATGGAGCTGTATGATGCCGAGATTGTCCACTTGGGCCGACCCTGTAGGCTGAACTTCTGTCGGCAGGCCTGTCCTCCATGATTCCAGATCCGTGTCTAATTCAGCAAGAGCCTGGATCATTTTATCACTTCCCTTCGACAGTGACGAGCCAGGGCAAGAGCATCGACATATTCTCGACTGGATTAGTGCCAGCGTTGACATATACCTTAGGAGGTGTGTGCTGGATACAGCATCTATCACGAGGCCCTGTGATGGAAGATCGACAATGACCTCATCGGACGGGGCGGGAAGGTTAAGATTCAGCGACGCATTGGATTGGAGAACGTATAGCGTCCAAAAGGACCTGTTACGCTTTTCCATATCAATCAAGTCATTCGGACCATCCAGATCTCCTGACTGCAAACCAAGACAGTGGCTAGCATGCGTAGCCGCGGATAACAGCGCAGTGAAAGCTTGGGCGTCAGCAGTCCCCCTCATAAACAAAGCCATAGCAATCATCGCTTGACAGTCGTCAATGCCGCCACCGTTCATGGCGATCTCCGGGAAGATAACAAAGGCATTCTTAAAGTATGCCCACGAAATGGGGAACAGTTCTGCTATTGCCTTGTTGTCGGCCTTCCAGTGAATACCCGTCGCAATGAGAGCATTCAGCGTTGCCCAACGAGCAGGGTTTGAGTCGCAGTTTGATGATCCAGCTGAATATTGGTCATTGACTAGTTTCAGAACATATTCGGTGCTGAAGAGCGCCTTTACTTCATACATATCTTCTAGGGCGCTGGATATAAAATGTATAATGTGTTCTTTTGGGGGGAGTGGGACGAAGACTTTTCGTTCGAGGTTGATATTGTTGTTTTGAGCGTGGATTATGTTTCTCGTGACCTCTTCTGGCCATCTCGTCGGTAGAGCTTGACTTCGATCGGCTATTGATGTCCCATGGCTATGAGATATTTCATGAGACTGTCCGGCATCTGTAGAAACCTGAGTTGAACCATGGCTGATTGTAGGGACTGCTTGCAGTGCAGCTTCGACATTCTTTAGTCGTTGCTCGAGTGTTGTAATGTAATGCTTGCTACTCAAGATCAGCGTCTCAGTACCTCTTGAATCAGGAGGGACGTACCTTTTGCCACGGCCTCTTCCTTTTCGCTCGCCATAGTAACACGTCGTCTTGCGATTCAAGCATCTTTGACAGGCTGGTAATTTGCCGTCACATCGTACCTTGCTGCTTCTACACGGAACACAAGCCTATTGGTCTTAGGCCTGCAGGGTAAGACGTCAGATTGCGGGGCTTACATTTACAGTTCGTCTACTTGTTCCATTGCCCACAGCCTGCTTGTCTTGAGTATCCATTCCGGTTCTGGCGTTCACAGGTCCAAACGACTGATTGCTTATTCTAGAAGCAAAGTAAAGGGTTCAATGCTTGACTCCGAAGTTGATGTCATTTCTGAAATTGACCCACTTGATTTGTCAAATGCCACCAGCGTCGGAATTAAAATACATCCGATCACACTAATCAAATCATGAACAAGGAATGGTTGTTTCTCCACAAATTTATTCCTCTTGACAAGCCCAACCAGGACTATACTACTGATAGACTGATTGCTCTACTGACCCCAAGCCTCAAAGAGAAGGTCCTTGATCTTTCGCGCCTTGACCTCAGGGAATGCCTCATTAAGCGTACGCTCAGGCTCGAGGTCAAACGCCCCCTCAATAAACATGCGGCCAAAGGCAGCGAAAAATCCCTGCAGCATCGGCTTGGGGAAGAAGGGGTACATGTGCACGTGAGAAGGCAGTTCCGTGATTTTACCAGCCTTGAGATCCTCAATCGAGTCATGCTTGACGGTGAACTTGACACCCTTGGCCTCTTCGGCGTACTGCACAAATTGGTTCCACGACACCTTGTCCCCAATGATGTAGGACTCCTTGTCCCACCTGGGAGCCCCAACGAGTGCTGCGACAAAGCGAGCGACGTCAAAGGTGTGGGTAAAGGTCACGAGCTTGTTGCCAGATCCGGGAATAGCAGCGAAATTGTTCTCGATGTCGACTACCAGGGCGAGAGGGCTTTGGTAAGACTTGACTTTGGGGAGTACCCAGTAGTCAGCAAAGTATCCGTTGTACACAGTAGTATACTCGAGACTCGAGGTTGCTTCCAAGGCAGCAATGAGGTTGAGCTTGGCCCGAGCGATGGGGAAGTAAGATGCGATCCTGTCCTTGTAGTTTAGTTTTATTATCCCAAAGTCTGAGGAGCACGAAAGTACTGACTCTTCGTTGTATTTAATGCCCCAGATACTAGGGATGTATCGTTTGGTAGATCCCGACTTCTCAGCTGCTTTGATCAAGGTCAGCTCAGCCGAAACGTCTTCCATAGAGTTGATGGTGGATATGACAGTCTCGATGCTGTTGGCCTCAAGCGTGGCTGCAAGCTCATCGGTGTTGGTGTAGTCCACACTGACAACTTTGGCTCCTTGTACATCTTTAGCCTGGAAGGTCTGTTAGATCTCCTCTCCAAATTTAGTAATACGATGTAACTCACTTCTCGAGCCAGGACCACTACTTTATGCTGGCCCTGTTCAACGATCGCTTCGACGATTGCGCGGCCAAGCTTTCCGGCGCCTCCAGCGACAGCAATGATAGCCATGATTTTCGTGCTTTGTTTTCTTGCTTCTTCTTTAGATGGCGGTATGTCTATCGATCCAGATATAATCGATGGAAGAGATAGATGATGAAGGCAAAAGTTATTCCAGGTGGTCCTGGAACTATTTATATACCTACGTGGTATACATGCCAGGGAATCATTGGCAGTATAATACAGCCGTCTCTAGGATACAGATTAGTAAATGGCACGCGGCTGTGTGGATAGCAAACCCCTTGCTCAAGAGAAGGATGATAAATAAATGCCGGGTCGGAATTAAAATACTACCGAGACTTTCGGGTCTTCGAGCCTTCCAGGCAGATAGCGAAGACGAGTCTTACCATTGCTTTCTTGGTGCTTGTCAAAAAGACTCCGAGCTGTCCCAAGACTAAAAAGCTTAAAGGAAGGGTGGCGCTTAACCAATACTGGAAATTGCTAGAATTTTTGTCTGTTTGTGCGCTGACTGCCTCGACTCGGGGCAGATCCGACGTGTCATTGCCATCGTCCTCTAGAAGGATCTCGAGGGTTCTTAGTGTAAGGTTTCCGTGAGTACTTGTTGTGAGGTTTGACAAGATCAAACCTGACCAGACCAGTGCACGAAAGCTACCTAGATTGACATCCGGGACGGTTCATAATGCCATGCTTGGCTTCCACTGTCAATACTGTAGACCAAATGAGTCACCAAGGGAGAATGTCTGTGAAGGCTTGAACCATGACTAGATGACGCAAGACAGTTACAAACTATCGCAGACATTGGTTGTGAGTAAATATCGATTGGTTTGTCTCCTGAAGCTTATACTTGGCACAGTGTGTGTGTCTGGCGGCCTCTGCATGCAAGGTTTTGTCATGGAACGGCATAGATACTGGTTATGTGGTTATGCTTTGCAGCAAGATCTTCTCTGGTGGTAGATTGATCTAAAGCAGGCCATGTGAAATCCCCATCGGCATTTCTGACCATTGCAACTGAAAGTCTTGATACATTCTGACCGATAGGTTGTCTGCAATCTATAAAATGATTGAACTATAAATCTAGCTCTGCATCGTCTTGATAGACTTCCAATGAAAGAAGAGACTTCAGCTATTTTTTCCAACCTGCCACTCAAACTTTATCCTTGTGGCAAAAGACAGGCCTGCCTCCCTGCTATGTATGGCAGCTGCTCTCATCAGGACATCTAATCTTTCAGCCAAAAGCAAGATCCTAGGTGATAGTGAGGTCGGAAAGTAATTAGCCCGTATGTGTTTATTGGTGCCCTTTATCTTTGTAGCCTGGAGCCTGAAGCCTCTTTTGAAACCCTAACCTTACCGCAGTGTTGATTGGTGTCCTTTACCTTTATGCCCTGGTGGCTGAAGCCTCTTTCAGAACCCTGACCTTACGCCAGTACGCCAATGACTCCACAGTCACGAGGACAGCCTGACGATACTGCCTATAAAGAAAGCTCCTCATGTCCCCAAGTCCCGACGAGTTTCATCCAACTCATCTTTTTTCCCATTCTGACAAGACTTACATTCGCTTCTCAACATCTGGTCTCAAGGCTGTCACACACGACAACCATCATCAACTGGCTTTACATCTCTCAAAGCCTGCACTACCTTTCTTCTCTGAATAACACTGCCACCAGTACCAGAATCTCTTGTCATACTTTGACACTTCCTGTTTCCGACGCCACACGGTACAACAGCAACAGCAACTCCCTCACTGCTGATCCCTTCGAAATGACTTCACTCACTTCCTCTCCCGGTTCTTGGACTATAACCCCCAGTCGTAAGTCTCAGCCCCCTGGTCTATCTATCATACCCTGAGTCTAACATGTCACAGCAATGGATGATGTTCATCCCAGCTTTTTAATTCTCAAGCACAAGGTCGACACCGTCGGCGACAAGGACGGCCCTTTCGTGGCCTTGTACATCAGGGGCTCAAAGTCCAGGACCCGATGGGAGGGCTGGGTTGACGAGAAATTTGTCCACGAGCGCGATGAAGCAAAGCTTCTCGCCTACTGGCAGAGAGTTGGGGGACGAGATGCGCAAGGCGTCAGGGAGACCTGTCCCCTGCGAATTCTGTACGCTCATGGTCGCAGAGAGAGTGAGCGGGGGACTGAATGCTTCGTCCAATATGTTGGATATCCAAATGACGACGCCATCAACCAGTGGGAGCCCGAGTCGAAGGTCCTGGAAGCTCAGTGGGACTGATGACTCAATCTTCACTCCGCCACAATGAGACACATCAGACAGTGGCGAACTGTGGTCCACCTGGTGCGGCAGTGTTTACCTCTGCTGTGGTTTTCTGCGGCATTCACAGATTTTATTTTGCCCAAAGACCTACTCAAATTATATACCTTTTGTGGCCCAAGACATCTCACGGAACGGTCACTTCCGCTTTCTGCATTCGTGCCACGGCAAACGACATTGCATACGCGTCATACAATAGATCGTTTGAGAAAACCATACAATGCATATAGATATTTACAGAAATACATTTACGTTGACAAGCTTGTTCTTGCTGCTGCTGGTAGCCGACTGTCGTAGTGTGCATCTCAACATCTTGCTATTAGCATGTTTCAGTATTGCAGATACAACCTGAATCTCACAGAGCTACTTGCAATATCATGTGACTTTCATTCAATGCGCGAAGATCTCCGTTCTTGCTTGCAACTGAATAGGTGCTCGATATTGTCACCGTACCTTTTCGGGACTCATTAGCACGCTAATAAACGAATTTGACAAGCTGCACTTTATGTAAACGCGATAGGGCGCAGAAACATTACAAGGCAGTCCGACAGCGGAGAGTCCTATCCCGAATATGGCATTTAGAACAGGAATCCGACAAATGACACCACTGCCGCATAATCATTCCGCCGGCATCTTCGGGTTATGCCCGCTTTTTACTGGTTATAAATAACTTCATTATGAGTGGTCCACCGCTTCAAAATTACCATCACGTCTTGTTACACCTTATTTTTACAGATACAGTCAAAAGCTAAAAAAATGTCTGCTGAAGAACAACGCGCGGCCTCGCTCAGAGATGCCGAGAAAAAGGCTATCGACCTATTCAACGAGATCGAGAAAACGCTCATCCGCCCTGGCATCAGCGAGAAAGAGTTGAACAACGAAATCCATGTTCTCGGAGCCGAGCGTCACGGAGTGAGGACTCACTGGCACAAGCGAGTGATTCGCAGTGGACCCAACACATTGAGGCCATTCGAAGAAAACCCCCCAGACCGAATAATCCAAGAAGATGACATCCTCATCGTCGACCTTGGGCCTGTCTTTGAAGAGTGGGAGGCTGATTTTGGGCGCACCTTTGTTTTGGGGAACGACCCCAACAAGATCAAGCTGCGCGACGCTCTGGAGCCAATCTGGATCGATGTCAAAGCCAGGTACAGCGAGAACCCAGACATGACGGGAGAAGAACTCTACGCTATTGCCAAGGAGGCTGCTGAGAAGGAGGGTTTTGAGTTTGGTGCGCCAATTGCGGGACATATCGTTGGGTCCTTTCCGCATGAGCGCATCCCGAAAGACAAGATCACGCTTTACATTGCTCAAGGGAACAGCAATTCTATGAACACGGTTGGCAAGGATGGAAATAAGAGGCATTGGATTCTTGAGATCCATTTGCATAATACGGAGCTTGGGTTTGGAGGATTTTATGAGCAATTATTGACAGCTTAAGGGCCTTGGCAAGATCTTACTGGACCCTGGTGATGATATGACAGGTCTAAGGGCTTTTTGGTTTGATCATGTTTGTTGTTGGCTTTATATAAGAAGGGCATAGATACCCAACTGCTTCATAGTACTACTACAATCCCACCGCTGATCCGGCTGCTCAGCTTTGTTACGCCAACAAGCCCGCAAGATATCCCGAACAGTTCCACAGTTTCCTATCATGCCAGTTCCTTCAGACAGTACACTGCTTAGTAGCGCTTCGAAGAATGGCTGTTGGTCTCGATCTGCTAAGCAGCCAGCAACGCAGATGGGCCAGCTCAGCTGCCGAGGGGACACCATTTGGGGTGCCATTTTGATCTCTAGAATCACTCGGCTTACGCTTCTTCTCACCGTAGTCAATGAGATGTCAGTTGCGACTTCAGCGGTTAAAGCAGCGAGCTGAGACAATGCCGCGGCGGCGAAGATGCGAGTAACAGAATCTTGCTCAGGCCGCTGCTCCGACTTCTGGTGACTAGACAATTGAGTTTGTAAAATCCTGGATGACGAGTCCGCGGAGGCCATAGGAGTTGTATCCATGACGCCCTCCAGTTCATCTTCGATCCCTTGTCGTTTTGTTTGAAAATGCTCAAGATCAAGACTACCTCTGTCAAAAGAATCAGATTTCCACTGACACAAGATAGCGAGGTCTCCTATGGACTTCATCACGGAATTGTGACAGCCCATTATATGCGCCAGCTGAAAGGTGCAATTAGGTCCCAGCCACTCCTCATATGGAAGCTTCGGTGCCTCCCGCGTGGCTACACAGGCTAGTAAATCCATCCATAGCAGGACAGGGAGATGAAATGCCATAGCTGCGGTAGCTTTGCCTTCAAACAGAGGGGTCGGAAGCTGATCTACTGATTGCCGAGGCTGGTTATGCATCATGACTGCGATTGAGGACATGGCATTCAGATGCGGCTGCCAGTTTGTTGCACTTCCTCGAAGGACCTGTTGCTTTTCAGTACTCGATCTTGTGGCTTCACCACCGCGCCGTTACGCACACCCAGACATACCTCAAAGCTAATAAGCGCAATACCGCAAGTGATGATCTCCACCAGCGTCTCGTTTTCGGGCCGCAGCTCATTGATATCAATGGATGACACAAAGTCCTGTAGCTGTCTCACCGCTTTGGTGTGGAACTCAAGTTCAAGGTGGTGATTGTTTGTCTCGCCTAGCAAGGATCGCTGATGCAATGCCGCGAGCCCCATGGATGCACGATAGAGAGGTCCATTTTTGCTAAGGAGCCATAGCAGCCAGCCTCGAGACAATTTTGCCTTGTCAAAGAATGGGTACTGGTATGGAAATACGTGGTCTAGATAGTGCATCAGAAGACTGGCTTCATCGTAGTGAAGAGGTTCGACGAATGACTGTCCTGAGAGGACCCGGCTTTGCAAGGATCGAGGAGTCGAAATTGGCGACGGCGTGGGCCCTGAATTGGCATTTGCTTACCGGATCAGTAAGAACAACTAAACTGCCAGGTAAACAGTTACCTTGAGAAGTGTTTTGGAGTTGAAGGCTTTCTTCAGCACCCCTGGGTAGGCTGTCCACTTGACTTGCGTCTCGATTGATATCTCTTAGTCGACCTGCCTGTAACCTTTTCTTCTGTCTAAAGTTTTCCTTTACAGCCAGCTTGATACGTTGCTTCTCCTGTTTTTCATCTGGCCCTCCGTCCATCCACGATGGTATTGGTCCATATCCATGGCATCGAACCTCCCTGCTCGTACATTGGATGCAGGCTGTTGGTGCCCCATCGCATTTGACGTGCCTGATTTTGCATGTCCAACAGCATGCGGCTTTCGCTGGCCTTGTCATTGTGACTCGCCGGTGAGATAAGTTTCACTTCCTGTATAACTGATATTCGTTCCGAACATGAAAGGTGTCTTCGACCTTCAACTTCGGAAAAAGTCATTGATCAACTGAAGGGTTGGGACATTCCCCGCAGTCGTGGCGCCCAAAGACCACGACGACCTTCCTTCTAGAGCTTAGCGGCTCCGAAGTTAAAGTTCGGAGCCAATCACATACTCGCTAGGCTAGCCACTTTCCGAAGATGATGCCCCAAGTACCCTAAATTCATTCTCGGAGATAGGTCGAGAACTATGAAATCAATTTCGGAAGGGTTCTTTGTGTGAGATAGAGTAGCATCATGTTGGCGGACTGCAGCTCGATGCATGCATATAAGCGATGCCCTTCCTCGCAATCATCAAAGTTTCTTGACTCTTCACTCTTCAGAACCATTTGTCTACCTAATACTTCTTGATCATCCCCTTCATCCAAAATGACCAGCGAAACCACTCTCAATTTAGTTGAGGCTTCTATCAGCGACCTCAAACAGTTGCTTGACAACCGTATCATCACGAGTGTTGAACTTGTCGCTCTTTACTTGCTTCGCATCGGCAAATATGATTGTCGAGGTCCTTGCCTCAACTCAATCACCCTCATCAACCCAGATGTCTTCGCTGAAGCTCAAGCCTCGGATGATTACCGTGCATCCGGAAACCCGCCCCGACCTCTAGAGGGTATCCCCTTTACTGTCAAAGACAGCTACAAAGTCAAAGGCATGACGGTTGCAGCTGCATCGCCCGCATTTGCAAAGCTTGAAGCTACCTCAGACGCTGTCATCGTTGAACTGCTTCGAAAAGCAGGCGCTGTCGTGCTTGGAAAGACTAATATGCCTCCAATGGCTGATGGCGGCTGTCAGCGTGGATTGTACGGACGATCAGAGAGTCCATATAATCAGAAGTACATGCCCACTGCTTATGCATCTGGTTCTTCCTACGGCTGTGGTGTGTCTACTGCCGCGAGTCTGGCTGCCTTTGGCTTTGCTGGAGAAGCCGTCACTTCGGGTCGCTCGCCTGCATCCAATAATGCACTGGTTGGCTATGCACCGTCCCGTAGTGTTATTCCTCCCCGAGGACTATGGCCTTTGTATCCGACTTGCGATCAAGTCGTTCCTCATACGAGGAGTATGGACGACTTGTTTCACGTTCTGAATGTTGTTGTCGCGGACGATAATGCTGCCGACCGCTCTGACTTTTGGCGTTCGCAACCATATATATCACTTCCAAAGGTTAACGACATTCGACCGGCAGACTATCTCACCTTGGCCAACCCAGACGCCCTACGAAACAAGAGACTGGCTGCCCCTCGCTGTTTCATTGGCGTTGAAGGTGCCAAGCCAGAGAACGCATGCTCCGCGGGTGTCAGGGCTCTTTGGGAGAGAGCACGCGCAGATCTTGAGAAGTTAGGCGCCACCGTCATCGAGACTGATTTCCCGCTCTTCGAGAACTACACTAGACAGGACTTTCCAGGCCAGAGCATGAATGTTCCGAACCTACCAGAGGAATGGCCGGCACTAGAGCGGTGCGAGATGATCGCCTTGAGTTGGGATAGCTTCCTCCGCGGCAATGGCGATAAGGGTATACCAAGCTTCACATCTGGGGTGGAGCTCGACAAGATTCACCCTCACATTGCCCCAATGGACGACCCCTCTCAGCACACAGAGTCCCAGAATCAGGTCCGCTACGAGGATATGGTCGCTGCTGTCAAGGCTTGGGGAGACAAGAGCCTCGCTGACCTGCCTGGATGTCGGGAGGCGCTTCAGGCCTTGGAGGCCATGCGAAAGAAGGACTTGGAGGACTGGATGGCTGAGAATCACTTTGATGCTGTGGTGTTTCCGACCAATGGAGATGTTGCGCTCGCTGATTCGGATGAAAGCTACGAGTCGATGATGTCTGCACTACGTGATGGAGTCAAATATGCAAATGGTGGCCGATCGCTAAAGCATCTTGGAGTTCCTTGTATAACTGTGCCCATGGGGAACCTTGCCGAGGAGAAGATTCCGGTTGGTTTGTCGTTCTGCGGCAGAGCGTATGACGACTCTAATTTACTGAGCTATGCCTATGCCTATGAGAACGCCACCAAGCGCCGGGAGATCCCCCCGTTAGCTCCGTCACTGCCTTCAGATGAGATCCCAGTTACCTCTCCTGGTGATGCATCTCCTGCTTTCCCTACACCAACACTTGACATAGCATCTATTGCATCTGTCAGTGAGGACTCACCTGACTCAGATGTCCGGGTGGTCAAGGTGACGGGAACTTGCCATTTGCCAAGCTCAACTCAGTCATCAGTTGTCTTGGATGTCTTTGCCAATGGTGAGCCAGCGTCGCCTGTGAGCTGGACGGGAAACAACTGGGTATGGACAGGTCGCCTCACTCGACCTAAGCGTGACGATAAATACCCGGCTCTTGCGAAGGTTCCGAGGGATCAGTTCCTTATTGTGTTCGTTGCAAAAGCAGATCATGGACGGTCTACTGGATCTTTTACCTTGCTTGACTAAGTATGATGTATGTACGAAACTCTTCCTTAACAATACAGTGTGTAATGAATGAGCATTTCCTTGCCACTATAGCTTGATGTCTAATGGAAAATATGTGCTACTCTAAATTTTGATTAACATCTTGTAAGACTAGTCTAAAATTTGTTGTCCAGGTCGTTCGACTAGACCATGATATCGGTGATAAAGCGAAAGGTTAAGCCATCTACGCGCATATCAGAACCCATCTCGATGCTGCATCGAACTACCTCATAAGCACTCGTCTCATATGCCCGTAGACGATCCTCCTGTTCCCGAGTCTCAATGAGAACTGCCTTTCCAAGGATCAAGTTGGTGTGACTTGGATCGTCCACCAACGCGTAGTATCTTCCCCAAGTAGTCAAAACTCCACCTCGAATAGTGGCTGCATGGTATTCAGCTTGGTAGCCAGGGCCAAAGAGCTTCAATAGAAAGGATGCATCGGTAAGCGTCCCGTAAAAGAAATACCAAACTGGGTACTCGTTCTGGGAAGGATGAGGTGTCGCGGCTGATCCAGGTCGAAACTGAGGCAGCGTTGTATCGATACCCAACGCTGGGTACAAAGAAGTGGGGGAGAGATCCTTTTGTGCATAGGGATCTTTAATAATTGTTGGTTCAAAGCCAGGGTGAGGATTTTCTTTCAGCCATGCTTCAATGGCCAGCTTGTCCATCCCGTTGATCTTGAAGAACGAACACGGTTGGCCAGAGAGGTTGGTGGCAGCAAGAACTTCAGTAGTGGATGGGCACCACAGGCCCGCTGCTTCAATCACGGCTTGGACGCTGTTTAAAGGCCCTTCGAGCTTGATCAAGAAGACAGCGGCTCGAAGCTTTCGCTTCTCCTTCATGGTCATCTCCTGGCGCGGATTGCGATCACATGCGCTACCACTGCACGAGTGTTCATATGATTCTCGGTCGTGACCCTCGGCCTCCATTTGATCTTGCACGACGGACCAGTGATCATCAGAAACTGGGAAGCGTAGAGGGTCGTTTCGGTGCTCTCTGATCTTTCTCTCGGCCGTTGCAGATGAGTAGCCAAATAGCTTTTGCCACCGCGCGATAGTTGATTCAGGGATGTTCTCATCGTCCTTAAATGCTGATGCGGCCTGAGCCATGGCTTCAAGCTCGTCAAGGAGTTCCATGTTTGTTCATTGACGATCGATGTCGTTTTATCTTCGTGAAATGATTAGTAAGTTGGTGGTTGGATGTTATGTCGTAGGGCGTGGGCGCGAAAGGTCCTTGATTTATGGAAAAGATATGTTCAATTATAGAGTTTGGTGCATAGAACCTTTTTAAGCGAACCCGGTGTGCTTTTGAATGTAGTTTTCTTAAGAGGCGCAAACAAGCTTTTCTTGCTATATAACTACTCGCTGACCCCAAAGTTAGGCTTTAGGCTTCTGACGTAGGTATGAGTCACGCTGGTCACCCACCATTTGCGTCGAAACAACGGCGCTGCTTACAATTGAACACTAGATTGAGGGCCATCATTTCAACCTCCTTCCAATGGATCTACATACGACTGACGCAACTCCAACCCTTGCATCTCCCTGCCTGATAAAAGTTTCAATCCGCCTGACTCAGAAGAACTATCTCCAACCGCTTGTCTTGCTGAAAACAACCCTCCATCGCGGACCGCTACACAGATTCTCACTCTCGGCGGGCCAGACTTTGAATGACAGTTTTATTGCCTCACCCTTGAACCAAGTCTTGACAGAAGACTCCATTTTAATCTGAATACTTTTCAGCATATCCCGAACTAGCCTTGGCCCGTAGTCCAGTTTCTCCGCAAAGAGAACGAGGTCCTTCCATAGACCATAGACCTCTGGTCTTGACACATCTAGAAGACTCGCTTCGAAGGCCCATTCCATATCCCCCTTATGCCAAAAGCAGATGAATAGGGTACCTGTCTCGAGCAGAAACGAGCCCCAATTTTGATACGAGCTGTGGGTTCCGAAGAACGAAAAGTCTTCCACATCCCAGCCTTTGACAGGTGCCTCATTCCCGTATGTGAGCGATATTTCCGGTGGCAGCTCTATTGAGACCAAGGTGAAGCGACAGTATGAGACAAGTTGCGATCCGCCAGCCACAGATGACGGCG
Organism: Fusarium pseudonygamai; assembly: GCA_013186785.1. Lineage (NCBI taxonomy): Eukaryota > Fungi > Ascomycota > Sordariomycetes > Hypocreales > Nectriaceae > Fusarium > Fusarium pseudonygamai. The sequence continues at coordinate 64,702 of JAAQRH010000367.1, forward strand.
ATCGTACGGCTAGATCAGGCATCCTGGTGAGAAGAGTGACTATGTTGAATGCACTTTCGGCCCGAATATCAGTGTCCAGTTGAAAATGGCCCTTTGAAACGTGACTATGAGCTCTCACAAAAGTGTTGGGCCCTACCTTACGTATGGGTATTGTCAAAAAGTCTCCTTCACAACCACGAATCGTGCAATCCAGACCCAGCGAGTACCTGTAACCCTTATCTGGGTATATGTTAAAGTACCATCGGGCCATTAACCTGAGGCCCTTATTTGAAACGCTGATATCGTCCTCGTCGACGAGGGAATCTGTCACGGAGTACATTTCCGAGCAAGAAGAAAAGTGGTTCACCGACTCCGCCAGAAAGCCGCAGTATTCTTCTTTCGGCACACCCGATGATTGTGGTGGCGTCCAGGCTAAAATACTCAGGTCACACGTCGATCTGATGATTTCCTCTTGGAGGCGTCGAAATGCAGCCTTGCCTTCTCCGTAGAGCATCGGCATATGGACGTTGCATATCCCAAGCAAGCAGTATGCTATATCTTCCACCCGAGTCGTCTGGCGGCCCGCAGCCCAGGAGAGACGTTTTGCGATGCACGCAGATGAGATTGGAGCCTTGTGACCAAGTATATCAGGGTCGATTCGTGTGATGGCTGTAATCTGGTCCATGAGGCTGTTCTTGCTACCAATGCGATCCCATGAATTATTGAAAAAGTTAATGACTTCTGGGGCTATCAGCTCCTGCAATGTCCAGCCGCGACTGAACCATCGGCAGTCTTTCAGCGATGATCCTTGGAACATGTCTGCGAGGTATACGTAGCAGACGCTGACCTCCTGATACCAAAGAAACATCGAGTTGATGGCTTCAGTCAATTCGGCACTGCTAGATTTGTCGATGCAGCATGTGTCAACCCATGCGTAGTCGAGTCCATCGCTGAGCGCTAGTTCACAGGTCTTGCGAATCTTATCGTATCCTGTTTTCAGCCTGGTCGATTCTTGGTTACACTCTTGGTAAGTGACCTCTTGCTGGCTTTCCCAGGTATGTGAAAGAATAGCATATTTCGGTCTCTCGCCGTAGAATTCCACAAAAGAAATGCGTTGTGTCTCAACAAACTTTCGCGCTTCAATGAGCCTCATTTTGTAGGTGAAGACAGGAAACTGAGCGTGAGGGGAATGAATTTGCGGGAAAATGCTCACACCATGTTGGGCTCTATGCATGTCAGACGATACCTTGGGTTTTCAACTGCTGGCAGTCGCTTATTGGTGACAATGCCAGCCACAACTGAGTTCATGCAAGTCTTATATCAGCGAATAATTGCCTTTGCTGGTTGTTGTTTACCTTCTGCAGACATTTAAGCCCCTCTTACTATCTCAATTTGTAGTAGAATATTATTTTTATAATACTTAATCATTTCAGTGTAGTGGCTTGATATGCCTCGCTGAGGTGTTATAAGCTTCAAGTATTAATTAATCAATAATACTTAATTATTGCATCACGATGCCTAAGATCAGTAGAAGACAAGTAGGTAATTATTTGCAGTTGAGACTTGTGACTGAGAGCTTATTGCGGCAGAGAGAACCTAGTAATCCTAGAGACCGGACAGAGAGAGACCTTCATGTTTAAGCCAGAATTCGGCTTTGGCTCGAAATGTATTTTATGATTGTCCTGTTAATTTTCTTAAGTCACCCAGCTTGTTCGAAAGCAGCTTAGGTACCTTTCGAATATCAAGGGAGGAGAATGTCCAGCTCGTGGTTTTTTTCCAATACGTGCGGCAGAATGTCACAGCGTCACACGGCGCTACATGATCAGAATGGTCATAGTTAAATTGACAAGAAGGGTACGGCGTCTGTAGATCTTCCTGTGCGACATCAACCGCACAAATCGCAGTTCTGTAGAGAATGCGGGGAAGGATAGTCTCCAAACAGGGGTCATCTAAATCCGGGGTCAAAGCACATCTCAAGACAAATACGATATCAAGGTAGGAATTATATACCCTCTGCAGATACTACTTTGCAATCTCAGAAAAATCCGATTGGTTGAGGCGTAGAAAAAGATCTACATCTTCCTCTCATTTGACTGAACGTTATGTCTTGAGCTACTAATCTGCCTCAGCTAACGTAGAAGCCATACGCAGCATTCAACACTACATATAAATAGCTCTGGTACATCTGCACTTCATCAAACAATCATAAGCTTCGATTTCCAGACCTCTGCATTGATCCTTGTCGTCAACTCAGCGATGCACGTACATCTTCTTTCTCACCTCGGCACTGTTGTTTGCCTGGGAACAGCCTCTGTAGGAGCGCTTTCTCTAAAGCACAACAAGAGAGGTAATCACGCTGAGATCCGCCAACCTCTCAAATCATAGTTTGTCTAACAGAATCTTAGCCACAAGCCCAGCTTCTCTCGAAATCGGGAATCCTGTTCTTACCTCCAAGTGGCTTGAAGGCAGTGACTATGAGCAGGTCGTGGAGTTTTTCGTCACCAACTCGGATGAAAACAACCCTTTGACCTGGGCAGACGGACTGGACGTCAGCGTTGAGTCCTCTTCGCTGGAGACCACCACTCCCGGCACCTTGCTTCGACTGGGACCAAAGCAAAGCGCTGTTGTGCAAGTTGGCGTCAAGAACAAGGCGGGAGTAAAAGCCGGAACACAATGTGATGCAACGGCAGTTGTGACCTGGGGCTCCAAAGACGATCCCAAGAAGTCGAGCAAAGACTTCTCTGGTCAGTGTGGAATTGGGGACTACGCTGCTTCGGAAAGTAGCCTTGGTCATCACTGGAACCCAGATTGGTTCAACGAAATCAAATATGGTATCTTTATCCATTGGGGACTTTATTCCGTCCCAGCCTTTGGAAACAAGCCAGGACCGAAACAGGACTATGCCGAGTGGTAGGAGAGATTCTATGTTTTATCGCTTCTTTCTGCTGATTCACTGTAATAATCTAGGTATGGCTTTCGCATGACCCAACCAGACTTTCCGTCCGAAACCTACCAGTACCATCGCGACACATACGGCGAGAACTTCAACTACGACGATTTCGTGTCCAACTTCACAGCCACCAAGTTTGATGCTGAGGAATGGATGAATCTGGTTGCTGATGCGGGTGCGCAGTATGTCGTACCGGTTACAAGTGAGTCATTATATGGGGATTAACATGCAGGATAATAACGCTATCTGTCCAGAACACCACGATGGATGGGCGCTATTTGACTTCCCAGAGTCAGTCAGCAAGCGCTCGACTGTTCACTACGGCCCAAAGCGAGACTTCATCAAAGAGATTCTCGACGCTGCGAAAGCCAACCATCCCAAGATTCGCCGAGGTAAGCATAATACATGGTCTCCTGTTGGCGTGGCTAATACTTTCCAGGCACTTACTTCAGCATGCCCGAATGGTTTAACCCTGCTTATGTTAAGTATGGCTGGGACCAGCACTACAAGGGTAATTACTATGGGCGGCCACCAACCAATCCTTATACCAATAAGAGCATTGAGTACACTGGCTACGTCGAAGTCGATGACTTTCTCGATGATATTCAGAATCCCCAGATCGAGGCCCTGTTCTACAACTATGAGACCGAGATCCTTTGGTGCGACATCGGCGGTCCCAACAAGGCTGTAGATGTTCTTGCGCCTTGGCTTAACTGGGCTCGTGATAAGGGTAGGCAAGTCACTTTCAACGACCGATGCGGCCCATCTGGAGACTTCAGTACCCCAGAGTAAGTTCATCACTGATCCATTAAGTATCTTCAATCACGCTAACATTGTTCGAGGTACGCTGGTATTTCCTTTAAGGCTAGCAAATTCGAGAGCAACCGTGGTCTCGATCCCTTCTCATTTGGATACAACTTCATGACAACGGATGATGAATACCTTTCCGGCGAGGAAATTGTCAAAACTTTGGTGGATAATGTTGTTAATAACGGAAACCTTCTGCTGAATATGGGCCCCAAGCCTGATGGAACCATTCCGAAGCAGCAACAGCTCAATCTCTTGGACGCTGGAGAATGGATCAAGAGTCACGGTGAGGGAATATTTGGCACTCGATACTGGCCAACTGCTCAAACTTCTGGGTCACTCCGTTTTGCCACAAAACCAGAGGCATTTTACATCCACCATGTTGGTCAGCCATCATCTCCGCTGGTCATTGAAGAGCCTGTGCCTTGGGTCGAAGGCGACGTAGTGACTGCTGTGGGTGGTGATGCTGATGGTACAGTGCTTAAGGTTTCCAGTGTCGATGGAAATTTCTCGGTGGAGTTGCCCGACAATGTCGTCCAAGGAGACAAGTACATCTGGACAATCAAGATTGCATATAGTACTGGGAAATAAGCCCCTAGATATGTTCTCCAGGCGCAACATTCAACATTTGCTTTCTAGAATCTACAAACTTAGCATTAGCCTAATTTCAACACATATGTAGGCTACTAACTTGACCGCAATTCGGAAATTTGTATGTGTCGCATAATACGGCGCAGTGAGATTGCTTGCTTCTTCGTGAATTAAACTTTATAGCTTTGCTTTTAGCTTACCTACAACCAACCAGTAGAATCAGAGCGGATATTTCTGAGCTGTTAAATATGCAACGGGAAAATGAGCCGCGTGGCTGGCTGTTAATGAGCGGGCGGGCCACCGTAAGTTGATCTCATACGAGCCAACGCTAGCCATTGTCTCGCTAGCACACTGATAACTAACATATACGGCATGGGCAATTCTACGGCTGATCGGTGATCAATTAAAGCCTTGTATTTGACACAGCACAAGCGATACCTGCTACTCTATCTACAGAGGCATCCTAATTGTCATTATTACCTCTTTCTCAATAGTTTTATTCCCTCTGTACTCAGCCGCTCTCCGTCTGTCATGATGAAATCTCACGATAATATGCCAGTCATCGATTCTCACATCCATTTATTCCCAGCTTCTGAAACCAGTTCTCTTGCTTGGTATACAAACGATCACCCTCTCGCTGGTCAGCACTCAGTCGACCAATACCGGGATGCAACGGCGTCTGAGCCCTCTTTGACGGGATTTATCTTCGTTGAGACGGACCGGAAGAATGACCTAAGATCCGGTGAGCTCGATGGCTCCGGGTGGAGGGAGCCTCTCAATGAACTAGCCTGGATCAAACGTATCGCTCTAGGACAGCCGCGCCCCGGTGAAGGGCATAGTATTGAGGATCAAGACTTATGCCTGGGGATGGTTCTTTGGGCACCGCTACCCAGCAACTCAGATGCTATGAACCTGTACCTCCTTGAGGTAGAAGAAGCAGCCGGATTGGCGTGGTCAAAGGTGAAGGGTTTCCGATATCTATTGCAAGATAAGCCAGACGGTACTATGCTCCAAGATACCTTCATCGAGAATACGAAGCTCCTTGGCCGCCGTGGCTTTACTTTCGACGTGTGTATTGATTTGCACCGACGAGGTCAACAGCAGATAAAAGACCTTGTTGAATTTGCAAAGTTGACGCGAGACAACGTACCCGAGAATGAGAAGGTGGCATTGGTACTAGACCACCTTTGCAAGCCTGATATAAGCGATGCAGATTCTGTCTCGGATGTCGCTTTCATCATCTGGCGTGCTGCAATGCACGAGCTGGGTCAAGACGAGCATACTTATGTCAAGTTCTCTGGCGGCTTTGCAGAAATGGACGACTCGGTAAATGATCTCTCCACAAACGACATCTGCAAGGCGCTGCAAAAATGGTTCAGAGTGTTACTAGAATCATTTGGACCGAGACGGGTCATGTTTGGTAGTGATTGGCCTGTCTGTACCATCAACATGTCGAATGCTTGGTCGCGCTGGCGTGATGTAACTGCCCAATTATGTCAGGAGGCAGGCTTAACCCCAGAAGAGCAGGGTATGATTTTCTCTGGTACTGCCAGACAGGCATACAACCTATGATCTGAAACTTCATAGGAAGTCTTTAGGTAGCTAAATGAACTTCCAAGACTATGGTGTTGGTTGTAAGGCTTGAGAGTTCTGAGATATAATTTAAGCTACATCTAATACATATCCCGGAGGTCAGAAGATTCTAAAGACACAGTAATCAGTAATGTCAACTCTATGGTCTCAAGCTAATTTCTTTTCAAATCATCCTCTATATAAATAACTTATCCACTCTGTCTGACATAAGGTAGACCAGTGGCCTTTTTCTAAGGTTGGTAAAATACTTCCTCGATAGGTTTCCACCAGGATGGCTCGACAGACTCCGAGCTTACGGCGCCAGGAACAAGGCTCTCCTGAAAAGCATCAGTCATCTTCCACCACTCTCTCACACGCGGATTGTCAGCCATTCTTTTCATATCCCTGGCAAAATCAGTGCCGACGTATTTGAATGAGGCAAAGAGGTAATGACTCTGGTCATCGTAAAAGATACTATCTGCCGGTCGGTAACAGATTTAAACTGTTAGCGTTATGCCATATTTTTCCTTTGACGATGGGATGGAGGAGGCTTTATCTTACAGTCTCGGATATTGCACTGCTCGTTCTGAGCGAGCACCTCAGGCCATACTCTTGCATGGACCTGCTTGTACTCTGCCACGTGCTCGGGTTTGAGCTTGATGATTTGCGCGAAGCGACGAGGAGGCTCGTCGGACATTTTGGTAGGTTCACAGTTGCCTTGGATTGTTTTGGAAGAAGGGGTAGTCTAGATAACGATAGAGTGTATGACCACATGACAGCGAAACGAGAGGGGCGCTAGCCTTTTCATCTTATAGTGTAGGCGAAGTTTGTTAGGTCTCTGAAAGGCTTTGTGTGTATGGCCCCCAATTGACTCGACAGCCTCTCGGATAATATCGCGCAAGGGACAAGATGCGATTGCGTCTAATGTTGGGGGTTATGTTCATACATTGTAGAAGCTTTTTCTTGCTGTTGTAGTTTCTGTAAAGGTCGAGTGCCTCATTCTTGAGTTTGGCGTCAAAGCGGGGCAACAAACTTGATCAAATTTGGGGTTCTCGTGCTTTGACTGGGTGCAATGATCACAGACTTGGCATAGTTTCTCATGGGCTGACAACATCGCAAACTATTGGAAACGGCTTCTCAACCTCTCAATCAAGAGATGCTCGATCTGTGATTCTAGAAACGAGTCATTCTTTACTAACAATCTTGCCTACTTTGGCCAACAGAAGTTTGCAAACAATGATCCCGTCGCTTTTTTGAGTATCTAAATCAGTATTCTTACTGGGCATGATATTGCGGAAAACACTGTCGCCGTAGCACTTGGCTCATCAACTACTCCCACGCTATGGACATGCCACAGGGATCAACATTATGAGAAGAAGACCGCCAAAGCAGCCACCCCCAACATTCCCCTGTTTTCCATTCCACACTTGCTATACGATATTCCATGTAAAGATAAAGAATGCGGTTCCCCAATACGTAGTTGTCAAGTGACAGGGCTGCAAAGCTAGTTCATGATCATTGTTATGAGCGGGGTAAGGTGTAATTATCCGACGGCTTCTCGTCGCTCCCCCGCCTACAACCATGGGAAGAATAACCCAATTGGACGGGTTAACTACCAGTCTTGGGGACCTTACCCCAGAAACAGTTCCTCGTCCAAGCTTCCATGTTCCCCATGGGGTAGCTTAGCTCAAGATCTGCATGTGAAGTGGATATAAATAATTACAAGCTCCTCGATGTTGCTGCTCTTCTCCATCCGCAAGCATAGTCAGCTCCCTGGCTCTGTATCTTACCGCCTCCCCAGGAAATCTTCCAACTTCAATCAGAATCCCAATTGTCAAGATGGGCGTTCGAGCATTTTTGAAGAAGAGGTCGCTCAAAGTCTCTGACGATCGAGTGACCAAAGCCGCTGACCTTACCTTACGCGAGTCTATCTGGCCTATTGCACTCGTCACGGTCTTGTTCTTCCTCTGGGGCTTTAGCTATGGTCTCTTGGACACTTTGAACAAGCATTTTCAGGTGACTTTGCATATCGATAGAGCAAGGTCTGCTGGACTGCAAGCTGCTTACTTTGGGTTCGTCTTCATTTCTGCCTTGCGTCTCGTCACATCTAACAATGCTTCTCTAATAGTGCCTACCCCCTCGCTTCTCTCGGCCATGCCGCTTGGATTCTACGACACTACTCCTATAAGGCTGTTTTCATCTGGGGACTCAGTCTCTATGCTATTGGCGCCCTGATTGCGATTCCCGCTATCAAAGCGAAGTCCTTTGGAGGTTTTTGTGCCGCCATTTTCATCATTGGTAATGGCCTCGGGTCTCTTGAGACAGCTGCCAACCCCTTCATCACTGGTAAGTCTTTGCAGTGACTCTCATGCTGCCCTGTCATCTGACCAGAAGTAGTCTGTGGCCCTCCCAAATACGCTGAGATGCGAATCAACCTGTCACAAGCTTTCAACGGTATTGGCTCGGTCGTTGCACCTGTTCTAGGGTCTTATGTCTTCTTCAACTTTGACGATGAAAAGGCCTTGGCAAACGTGCAGTGGGTGTATCTGTCCATTGCCGTATTCGTCTTGCTTCTCGCCACCCTGTTCTTCTTCTCAAATATCCCTGAGATCACTGATGCTGGTACGTTTCAATCACCTTGATGAACTTCAAGACATTCCATTCTGACAAGAGTTTCTCGAATCTAGATATGGCTCAGCAAGCCGAATCCTCCAACTCCGATACCCACGATAAGCCACTACGCAAGCAATACCGACTCTTCCACGCCTCCTTCGCCCAGTTCTGCTACTGTGGCGCTCAGGTCGCAATTGCAAGCATGTTCATCAACTATGCCACCGAAACGAGAAAGAACACTAGCGATTCCACCGGTTCCAAACTCTTTGCAGGTGCGCAGGCTGCATTCGCTGTTGGACGATTCTTTGGCGTCTTCCTCATGAAGTATTTCAAGCCTCGCCACATCTTCCTCGCCTTCTTGAGCATGTGTGTCATCTTCATCTGCCCTTCAATTACCGAGAGGGGCAATACAGGAATCGCCATGCTCTACGTGGTGCTGTTCTTTGAATCCATCTGTTTCCCAACAATCGTGGCTCTTGGCATGAGAGGTCTCGGCCGACACACCAAGCGCGGTAGTGGCTTTATCATTGGTGGAGTCATCGGTGGTGCTTATGTTCCTCCTCTTACTGGCGTGGCAGCCGACAGACATGGCACGGGTATGGCCATGGTTGTTCCTTTGGCATTCTTTGTTGCTGCTTGGACCTTTCCCTTCTGCGTCAATGTCCTTCCTGGCTACAAGAAGGGCATCGATGCATTTGAGAACACTCAAACCGAGCCATCCAGCATCGCCGAGTGGGGAGAGAAGGGCAGCCAAGATGAGCAACGCCATGAGACAGTCGTTGGGGAGGTCAAGTCATGATGGATTTAAGCGTCTATTGGTACAGACTTGGTGTCGATGGTAAAGTGGGTTTGCTCAATTCTACTTCTCATGAGATTGTCTATTAGGTTTTTAAGACCACTTAGAAATTGCCCTTAGGGCCTTGCAATAAACTCAAGTGTCGAGATTTTGATCGATCGTCTGTTCATAGTGTTCTACTCCAGTGATTCGTTTTGTTGTCCTGACTGATTAACCCTAGCATGTTTCACTAAGTTCTGTGTGGTGATATTATTTCATCGGTACGTATCTCAACTTCGAATCGTCTATACAGATCACAACTTGGAGCATATGTCACCTTCAGTGTTGAGTAATCAGAGACCTTGTAATAACGCAAATGACAGACCCTGAAACGGTTCATGTGTGACAGATTTGCAACTCATCACCTGTATGAAGGATCCATTCTCTGTGACTCGATTTGTGCATGAGTTGTATTAAGTAACAAGTAACAGCTAGAGTGCCAGGCCAGTTGCGCCTTCGTTCCATCGGTACAAAGATAATGCTCGGCGACGAGCTTTACTCTCCTCCAAGTTAGATGTCGCTGGACTCCTCACACTGTATAGAGTCGATCTAAGCACCTTTCGGAACCGCTTCTGCGCATAGAAGTTAGCATTGGCCCGGCCATTCTCGCATATGGCATCGTAGGGGACATACCTGGAACTCTGTGCTCAGAGTGACAACGCAAACCTCGTGAGCTCGTATAATAATCTCACAAGCCTTCTCTACAGACTCGTTTAGTCCAATCTGAGGCATTCGATCTGCAAAAAGCAACAAGATAAAGCTTCCATGCAAAAGATAAATGCCAAAAAGATATGGCATGAAGGAAAGCTCAGGGTCGCACGCCAAAATTCGCGACATGGCGTCAGATGCAGCTATCGCATGGGATGCACACTTCATGAAGCCGACAGATGGTATCCAGCCATCTTTATTATCCAGCATCGAAACAGCGTCCCACTTCCCGTGGAGAAGGACGTGAAGAACATGCAGGATGAATGTACTATACGCAGTGACAAGCTGAGCTTGCGCGTGTTGACGGTGTGACGAGGCGTGGCTGGCGGTATGTGAAGTCCTGGAATGGTCGCCGTGGCTTTGCTGCGGTGATATCGCGCATTGGGGTGTGCGCACTTGACTCGCTGGTATAGCTGAGGCGTCAAGCGCATCGACTTGGTATGCGCTGGCCAGGTCGGCTATGCTCTGTGCACACTGCGCCATGACTTGCTCTATCATTGCTGTAGCTGGGTCATCTTCCTCCTCATGCCCATTGACTTGTTGTCTTCGAATATTGCCAAATCTTGGATGAGACTTTTGTCTATGCAGTTGAATTACATCCCCAAGGATGGTCATGAGTGGTAGAAAGTATTCAAAGAAGCCAATCCCAGAGATACGCGTGGGAGCGCCAAAATTCGCTGAGTGTGAGCTACTAGCAAAAGTTGCATCGCCAGAGCTCTGTCCTGCCGACAACGCTGCCCATGCATCATCTGTAAGCGGTGCATACAGTTGGCATTCATCGTCGAGGATGCGTAGCGGTGCGTTGAACGATAGAGCCAAGTGGCGATCGAGGCAAAAGATTAGCCAAAATGCTCTCCGACGCTCTTCCCGGACCTCCGCTATGGTCAATCCTGTACGTGATGCTTCACAGGACCTACAGACGCATGATGTTGTTTGACTCGTGCAGAGAGATGTTTCTGACTGTGTGAAGCTGTTCTCGGGCGAGTCTTCCCTGTTTAAGCCCATGTTATGAGATAACCGTAGTGCCTTATTCCACCACCGGAGGCAATCTGTCTTGAAGTCCCCGCCCGAAGAGACGATGGTGACGAGGATGAACATGAGGACGTCGTCAATCAGAGGGACAGGTGGAGAGACGGTGGACGCTGATCCAACATGGTACTCCTGCCGATTTTGATCTCCAGTCGTGGCATATTCCAGGTCTCTTACAAGGGGACCACCTGATGATCGAGTTGGCAGAGTTCGCAAGACAAAGGAGACTTACTGACTGGTTGTTCTATTCCAAACGTCACGATCTCTCCCCTGGATCAGGCCCATCATCAACTTTCTCAGCTCTTCACAGACAATCGCTTTCTGGCCTGGCAGTAGAAACAAGGAACTCTCTGCTGTCTGTGCACTGACCCACAGCATGGTTACCAATAAAGCCGGCGTACATGTTCGTGGGTTGTCGTCTCGAAGGAGTGATTCCTTTCGCATGACGTGTGCTAAAACATATGGGGAAGAAGATTTGAACAATGACCCCCCAGGCTCAACAAAGTAGAGCTCAAAGAGTTCACAGACAAGCCTGGCGTCGATGATGCCGTGGAGCAAGGGAATTATTGGTTCAAGACACTTGTAACGGCATCCGCGAGATGGCAAGTCTTGGGTGATTGTTGAGGCTCGGTCGCGTGTAGGTGACTCGTGGACAGAGGCGGCACCATGATGGACTGCGAGGTCGAAATCGGGGAGAGGGTAGGAAGGTTGAATGTCAGCTACATGATAGAGATGGTCGAATGTCGGTGCCGGAATCGAATCGGCCGGCATCTCAAGGGATACGGCATCATGATGCGATGAGTGGCTAGATGAGTATTGCGACGAGACTGTGTCTTGGGGATTTGCGGGGAGACCGGGACTTTCCTGTACGTCATATGTCCCGCTCTGCTCCGGCTGTGAATTCAGCGTGGTTTGCTCAAGATCACAATCAGCTTCTGAGGAGTCAGGCTCTCGGTCCTGCTGTGGCTGCTGTACTCGATTTGCTGACTTTGGCTTACGGCCACGCCTGCCGATACTTCGTGTATAATGACATGTTGATTGGTACTCTGATCATCAATAGGTAAGCACAACTCTACCACATGTCACCGGTCAAACGCTTACCTTGACAACGACGACTGGGGTGTATTCCGGCGTCAGCTCTTCAATGTCCTGCATGTGATTGGGGTTCTGCTCCTGTTACTTACCACGGCTGCTGACCATCACAGCGGACTCTCAAAGTGCTGCATCTGTCGCAAGCAAGTCTCGTTCTCTTCCGCCCACTCGGTGGATCCCTCTTGGCATGTTGACGCGTTTCATTATGATGAGGATCCATGATTATCCACTGCTTGGAAACATTGCGGGAAGCCCACTATAATCAGGATAATTAAGGAGGTAGAGAAACATCCGTGCGACGTCCGGGTATTTAGTAACTTACCGCCGGAATGGCCCAAGCGATTTATTTTATCCGGCGGCAGGGAACTGGACCAATCATCAAATTGCCAGAGTGAGGGGGAAGATACTAGGCTGTTCCTGGTAAAGTCTAACGCTACCCTACATTTTCTACGCTTGAAGATTTGAAGCATCGGGAAAAAGGCGCGGGCTACTCTCCACTATGGACTTAGATCTGTTGCTATAGAGAAGCTAGTTACCTGTTTTGGTAAGAAATAAAGCAATGGCTTGTTGTTAGTTGTAGGACACGATGACTGTAATTTACCTGACGCCTCTTGGATGGGGATTTGAGTGGAGGTGACCTGGTTTACCAGTCAGAAATAGCTATAGTATAAGATGCTCTGCTGTCGGAGCATTGCTTTAGCCAGACAAATCTGGCGAGACTTGAGAAACGTCACCTTCCAGCATCCAAGGAACTATGGTTGGAATAAAGAATATTACCTCACACGATGTGCGGTTTCCTGTAGGTGATCAGAGAAACCAAAGAGTTAACATGCACTAACTCCAGCTTCAAGACTTCACTGGATAAGGCTGGCTCAGATGGCATGAATCTCTCACCAGACTACTCAGCTGCGTTTTGTATCATTACAACCGACGACCCAAACTTTACCGGTCATGGAATGGTATGTAAAGAACTCCCGTCTTTGCATTGAAGTGCGTCTCATACAATATTTGTAGACCTTTACCATTGGCCGCGGAAACGAGCTCGTCTGTGGTGCCATTGACCTCTTAGCTCCATTAATACAAGGCAAAGATCTTTCTGACCTCACAAAAAACTGGGGCAAAACATGGCGATACTTAACCTCAGACTCACAACTTCGTTGGGTTGGTCCTGAAAAGGGTGTCATACATCTAGCTCTCGGTGCCCTCGTCAATGCAATCTGGGACTTGTGGGCGAAGACGTTGGGGAAGCCTGTCTGGCGTATTGTTGCGGACATGACACCTGAAGAAGTTGTCCAATGTATTGACTTTCGCTACATCTCTGACGTGCTGAGTCCTAATGATGCCTTGGAAATCCTGAGAGCAGGACAGAAGGGCAAGGCTGAGAGGATACAGGAGGCTTTGAATAATCGCGCGGTTCCTGCGTACACCACTAGTGCCGGCTGGTTGGGGTATGGCGAAGACAAGATGAAGAAGCTACTTGAGGAGAGCGTGCAACAGGGCTTCAAGTACTTTAAACTCAAGGTTGGCACGGATCTGGAGGAAGATCGACAGAGGTTAAGGATCGCCCGTGATGTGTTGGGCTATGACAAAGGTAACGTCCTCATGGTGGATGCGAATCAGGTATGACTGACCTCTTGGTCCGAGAAACCTTAACTTACTCCCTATTACAGGTATGGTCTGTCACTGAAGCCATTACACACATGAACGCTCTCGCAGAGTTCAAACCATGGTTCATCGAAGAACCAACATCCCCAGACGACATTCTCGGACACGCTGCTATCCGTCAAGGTCTATCCAACACAACCCACGGCGCCATCGCAGTAGCAACAGGAGAAATGTGCCAGAACCGCGTCATGTTCAAACAGCTCCTCCAAGCAGGCGCCGTGGACATCATCCAGCCCGACGCATGCCGTGTTGGCGGTGTAAATGAGGTTCTGGCGATTCTCCTCCTCGCTGCCAAGTTCAAGGTCCCCATTGTCCCGCATTCAGGCGGTGTAGGACTACCTGAGTATACACAGCACTTGAGTACTATTGATTACGTTGTCATCAGTGGCAGGAAGAGCGTTCTGGAGTACGTGGATCATCTGCATGAGCATTTCCACCATCCGTCCAAGGTTGTTGATGGACATTATGTTACACCCCTGACGCCAGGATACAGCGTGGAGATGAGGCCGGAAAGTCTGGTGAGGTTTGCATATCCGGGCAACGACGCCAGTTGGTGGACAAGCAAGGAGGCAGATGTTGTTATCAACCAACCGAGGGTCAAGGCGTTTTAGAGTTTGTAGGGGCTACAGTTACGCCCATTGATTCGTAGTTGTTAGGATCGCTGGTCTTTTCAGCTTTGATACTAATGCAATTGAACCACCCGACTTGTCCATTCTAATTCGTGCCACGTCACTCAGGTTCGGGCCTCAGCTGCGCTATAGACCGCCACTAAGACTAGTCTTGCCGATCGCCGTACTCCTCTCCAGTCAATTCGTCCCAGCAGTGACGCAAGGAAAGGCGATCTTCCTTGGGATAAAGGGCAATCATTAGTATCCCAACGAGCTGAAGTACCCTGTGAGACCTTTCTGCATTGTGACGACATTTATGGCTGGGGGCTGGAGATAGAGGACGACGAACTATGTCGCGTCTACTTAAACTGACCATGCCCGCGGCTCTTAACATTGCAAATCTGTTATTATTCTATTGACCTATGTCTAATTCTCCCTATCTACTCTTATCAATTTTCTCCGATCAGCCGAGACTGTGAAATATGTCAGTGTGCGAAGATGTTTCGCCGGATTGCCCGACAGTCCTTGCCCAGCTCAGAGACGACAAGAAGTTCAAGTACATCATCTATAAAGTTGTCAACAGTATGTTGGTCACCGAAACCACCGCCGTGGACGGTGTCTGGGATGACCTCAAAGAGCGTCTGCTCAGCGAGCACCCGAGATTTCCAGCATTCGCTATCTACGACTTTGGCGAAGATTATCAACACAAGCTTGCCTTAATCTCCTGGTGTCCAGATACAGCCCCCCCGAGAATCAAGATGGCTCAAAAATCCAACCAGACTTTTGTCAAGAGAATGCTCGATAGCCCCAGCATTGACATTCTCGCCAGCGACGAGGCGGATCTAGACGAGGGTCCTATCCTTGAGCACCTCGATAAGCTCTGAGCATACTGTCATTGTGCGCAAAGAGTGGATGCTCATTATTATGATGGTAGCCCTTAGAAGTAGCGGTGGATGAAATTAAGATACATCAATGACTATTTCGGTTACAAAGACGCCATAATAAGCAAATGTGCACAGCGACTGGGTGGTATAGACACTCATGCAAGATAGTCTATTCCCTTTACAAAGTCAATCTGAATTAAATTTCCACATGTACATATCCCTCACGCCAATACTCTGATTGCAGCAGACTGCTTCAAGCCCCTATCATCTAATGCTGTGACATCCACAACATCAGGCTTTTTCGTATCTCGATTGGAGTCGTTGCTCAATGTTTTCGGCTTCTTGCCAGAAAAGTCATAGTCCAGCCACTCCCCCAACATCAAGCGGACACGCTCACAAAGCGCAAGTCTTGTCTCCACTGACTGAGAGTCCAGCTCGGTATAGTCCAGTAAACTCTCAGAGTCGCCTCCAGTCTTGAGGACCCTTTTCGCGGAAATGACATTCTGCTCCAGGTCCGAAAGGGTGCTGATTCCTGTGATAGTTGATACCGAGAACGAGGGAGTGCAGTTTTGCTTAGCCTTCACAATAGCATATTGCATCGCGAGCGAGCATAGAGTTTCTCCTTCTCCGTGCTTGTCCATCCACTCAGCGGCTTCCGCTGCAGCAGCTCTCAGACCTTGAGGCGCAGGATGCCAATCACCTGTCAGTCCAAGGGGAATTCCGCCTGTCCTCAGTAGTCCAACAGCAAGTGGACTTGAGCAGAATACAGAGTTTACACCAGCAGCGCGGAAACGATCAAACCCACGCGTCTCGGCTTGTGTATTCTGGAGAGTGAGCTGTGCCCATGTTTGAACAACATCGACAGGGTGTCCATATTTCTGTCTGGCAAGGCTAGCAACTTCAGCCAGAACATCAATGTCGTAGCCCGAGATTCCGACCCGCAGAATGACACCAGCCCGTTGAAACTCCAGCAGTACACCAACAGCAGTAACGGCTTCATCTAAGGAGACGTACTCAACATCATGACAGAACACAACGTCCAAATATGTAGTCCCAAATCGCTGCAGTGACCTGGCGACAGACTTTTTGATCCAGTCGGGGGAGTAGTTAAACTCATTTTCCTTGATGCGGCCAACCTTGGTCATGAGCTCGTAGTCGTTCCGTTGATATCTTGACTGGATACGGGTATCTGATAGTGCAGCGCCCATGAGTTGCTCTGAGGGCTCATAGTATGGCGATGTGTCAATGGTGCGCACGCCGAGTTCGAATGCACGTAAGAGGATGTTGACGATGGGAAGAGATTCAGGCTCAGGGTTCAGTTGGTAGCTGAAGCCTGCTCCGCCCATGACCAAGGCTGGGGGTGAAGAGGTCGGTGACATTTTGTTGTTCTGTTAGGTAGATGTATGTGTTGGAGTAGAAAAGGGAGTTGATGTTTATTTGATTGAGATAGTTGAAGTGATGAAGAAAGAGATATCTGCGGCCAAGACAGTTTCACTCGTTTTTGGTGATTTTGTATTGCTCCTTTCAGCTTGAATCTAGAATAGAAATCAGTTATTCAGACTTGCATTTTGGATATAATATTTCTCAACGCGCTAGGACGCCTCAGAGGGATTTTTATCACCATGTCGGCCCGTTACAAATGAGATCTGCAGCTTGATAGAGTATCATTGGTACGTATCTGCCAGTGGATACGGTTGGCGTCGTTGGGACTAAATACCCGGCGGTTAATTCTCTCATGCCAGACCATCATCCGGTATTAACCGTCCTAGACCCCACTGCGATGCCCAACTGTAACCTTGCGGACAGTCAACGCGCTTGAGAAACACATAATTGCGACGGGAATTTAGTCAGAATAGATTAGGCAATATTTGAGGGAGTGCATGAAGCTCTGAAATAATTCATATGTACACCTCTATACTATTATCCTACAGTCTTACACTATTGACTCTTGGACGGAATTCTATAGACCTGATACTCATCTCCTGCATTGACAGGCAAGATATTGAACGTCACAAACCCATCTGGACTCTCAGGTTCAAGCCTGACAAAAGCCTGAGCCGCATGCTGCTGTTTCGTACCAACCCAGTATGCCCCAGCAGGAAACCTCATCGTCTTCTTGATCAACTCCGTATTCACTGTAGTCAATGCAATGCCCTCATACTTGGTCTCTGCCAGCGTAGCAGAGGTGATGTTGTATGCTTCCACTTCACCTTCAAAGTCGACAGCAAGCTCGTCCACGACAACACCAGCTGCTCGAAGGCGAAGAGCTGCATTGGCCCAAGCTCTGCTGAAGATGTAGGCCTCTGGACGAGCGCGGGTAAGATTACTAGCTGGAGGAGTATTATTGCCAAACAGCACAGGAACCTCGGTGATGTTTCCGGTTTCAGCGTCGAGGTATGGCCATGTCGTCTCCATCCATCTAGGCTGATCTCTCACAATGATCTCGTGGTCATTTTCGATAAAGTCCTTCCTCGCTTCTTCGACAGTTTCGTATACCAGCTCCGCATTATCAGCGGCAATTTGCAAGACTGTCTCGGCTGCAGTCAAACCAGCTGTTGTTCTGCGCTGGAAGTTGCGATCTCCGATTCCGATACCTCTCGTCTCTGAGAGAAAAGCCAGTCCTTGACCGAGGAAAACAGTGACTTCGCCGCGAGTGTCCGTGACAAAGTCTTGAAGCTTGATGGTGTCGTTTTCTTGGGATGCGACAACATAGCCATTTGTCGTTAGGTTCTTCTTTCGTAGTGCGCTGGCGACTTCTGGGACAAACAGAGATTCCGCCATTGATCGAATGTCAGCGTGGACATTTGGGTTCTTGAAAGCTGAGAACTGGTTGTCCTGGACGGGGATGTAGGTTTTGTTTTGATATGTCAATCCTCTCCGGGCTCCATACTCATGGCAATCAAGATGAACATGGGCATTGAATTTCAGGTTCAACTGCTTGACTTCCATGGTCTGTTGCGAAGCCATCTTGGTATGGTCTCGATTGGGGTCAAAGCTTGTCGCCAGAAGACGCTGGAAATAAGCTGACCCGTCCGGGTTATATCGTGGAAGAACAATAATGTCGAGTTTTTCCAGGAGCTCCAGCGCCCATTCTGGTTCAGCATCCATTTTGCCAAGGAGTGCAAGAAGTCCCTCTTCACCGGCCGGCTCATTACCATGAACCCCGCCCTGCAGCCAGACTCGGACTTTGTTAGTTGTGTTACCCACTGGCGATGTCTGTAACAGCGATCTTGATGCCGACAACACGACATAAGGAATCGAGCGTCCCTCTTCGGAAGTGAATACAGGATTGTGATACGTCATCCAGTCGTTTCGCGATGCAAGCGTCCACAAGAACTGTTCCAGCGTCTGTTGGGAATTTGGCGCTGATGTGCCATTGGCGAAACCTGGAGCAACGTTCTCAGGATTGATGAAGGCTGGAGAGTAGAGCTTTTGGTCTACATCCGGAAAGTTGGCAGCAATTTGGGGAGAATCCGTCTCAAAAGGGACTTTGTTTCCAGCATAGGAGAGCGCTGCGGCGCCAGAAAGGAGTGTTGAGAACACAAGAGAATGCATCGTTGCTTGCTGGATGAGGCTTCTTGAAACGCATATTCCCCTTCTTTTATGTATAGTTAGTTACCTCCGAGCCAAGTCCCGGTGTTGCAATGAGCTGCCCTCTTGATACTAGTAAGTGACAATCATTATCGAATACGATAAAGGCCGACTTGTAACCCCGCGATTTCGTGTATTGCCAAGCTCTGTGATCCACTGTTATCACTTGGCAGTCCGACCACGAAGGCCAACTTTCATCGCATACTTGTCAAGACATATGTTATATCGGGGAACCTATACGGGTGTTGATTGAGGTATATAATCATCTAGATTGCACTGCCATAGTCTCTTACGAGTCAAAGGAGTTGAAGTGCTGTGTTCGCATGGGACAAGAGTACGAAGACCAAGAGCAAGTTGACTCCACACAGTGAGCAATCCTGAGGTATATTCTATTCAATCAATCTTCAATAGGCCCCCAGACTGTGGCTGAGATTGAATTAAGCTTGAACTTAGCCTTGCGCAATATTGGTGCGGGCAGTAAGCTAGGAGCAATCGCTGCACCAGGAGTCTCTTTCGCCGATAGCGGGAACATACCCGCTCATTCGGCTGTGCTAGCGGCTATGTACCATGTTCGCGAACGGTCTAATACTACCGGGTTATCTTTTTTGTGTAAACGGAGGACAGGTGTAAAGATAAGTCGGGGAAAGTAAGAAAGAGTACGGGCATTATGAAATGTGTAGGCCTGGAAACAGTATACTGTACAGAGTAGACATCTGGTCAATGTCAAAGCGCTTAGACATCCGCTCACTGTCCATAGTCTGGATGCTGAGATGCCGCGGGTTGAGCTCAAATGCCCTCGTTGAAGTGGGTATGTTGTTTGTGCCTTGGCCTTGGCCTTGCAGCAGTGGCTTCAATCCCTTCCCAAAGTTGAAATAGTAACCACGAAAGTATAGCAAATATGCCGACAGCGATTAGCGACTGTGAAAAATCTCTCCCTTTTTGTCCTTTTGTTAGCCAGAAACACCAAGCCAAAGGTACCAGATGCGTGTCAGAAGGGCTACTGCAGATATTAACAATACCCAGAGCGTATATGAGAAGAATGGCCTCGCCCACTGGAAGTAGACAATTGAGAGCGAAGGTTGCAGTATATATGCTACTAGAGAAATGCTATAATTAGGAAATTCTAGCGTATTTGCCGTCAAGCGATACGCGAAACTTGTCCCACTTATACACGTCTGGACATCCCTGCTGGTACTGGCTATACGTGTATAGCAAACGGGCCTACCGCAGCATCCGGACCTCAGCTAATGAATACTGACATGCACTTCAGGTTGAATGGCTAGTGAAGGGGGTTAAAAATAAGCTTGAGACATTTGAAGTCCAGTCCCCCTCTTGTGGTGGAACATGCGGTGTCAGGTACGCGCCCTTACGAATCCAGGGGCCAAGTCCGCGTATTACAATATATGAGTTCTCAATTCATTCTATAAGTAGTTCAGCAATACAGATAAATAATTACTGGCAACTCTCATTATCTTCTTTTAACATTATTCTCTTCTTTGGTCTATCATTCCTGTATTTCCTTCAGTTCTTTTTTGCATCCATATTGCCCGTCATTAGAGCATAAAACACACTCATTGCACCAGACTGGGCACTCCACAATTATTTTCATTACATTCACTCTCGCATAACTTCATCATGGCAGGCTTTACCTTTTACAATTATGAGCCCTCCTTACCAGCGGCCGCCGCATTTGTCATCATCTTCACCACCGCTGCTCTTATTCACTTATGGCAGATGTTCAGGCATCGAACATGGTACTTTATCCCGTTCCTCCTCGGCTGTCTCTGTAAGTATTCTTATCTTCACATCTGCGAAAGAGTGCTGATTCTCCACAGTCGAGGCATTTGGCTACGTCGGCCGTGCGCTCTCCGCAAACGAAGCTCCAGACTACACCAAGAACCCGTACATCATGCAATCTATCTTACTCCTCCTCGGTCCTGCGCTCCTTGCTGCATCTATTTACATGATACTGGGTCGGTTGATAGTTCTTTTGGATGCTGGCCACTTATCACTGATTCGAACGAAATGGTTGACCAAGGTGTTTGTCATCGGCGACGTGCTATCTTTCCTGGCACAGAGTGGAGGCGGCGGTATGCTGGCTTCAGCGAAGTCCAGTGATAAGGTCAAAATGGGCGAGAACATGATCGTTGGCGGATTGCTCATTCAAATCGTCTTCTTTGGCTTCTTTATGGTTGTCACTGTTGTCTTTCACATGCGGATTCGCTCTCGCCCAAATTCACGTTCTCTTGTCTTGAACACTCCGTGGGAGAAGCTGATTTTTATCCTTTACGCTTCGAGCCTTTTTATCCTCGTTCGGTCGGTTTTCCGTGTCGCGGAATATGTTCTTGGGAAAGATGGAGCGTTGCAGGCTCATGAGTATTGGCTTTATATCTTTGACGCGACGCTCATGTCCTTTGTTGCGATTCTCTTCAATGTCTTCCACCCAAGCAAAGTCATCAACAAGCTGGGAGACGAGAAGCCCAGGTATACTGTGGATGAGTATCCCTTGCATAGCGTATAGTTCCCCCAAACGTTACGGAATGCTTCAGTGGGCCTATCATAGAGCGTCACTATTACCAGGTGATTGGAAGGATGATCGGATGCATTTATTAGTAGATAGACCGTGATAAAAATTCTCTTAACAGATTACGATATGCTACCAAGTTGCTTATATATCCCCTTTGTCTCAGGTTCCATTTGCAGGCTGCGTATAGAGATGCCCATCAATTGTGGTATTCATGGTCCCATTCGCCTGGAATATGTTTTTCAAAACATCAATAGTAAGATGAAAGCCACCCGGGCTTGTTCTCTTTGTATTCTTTGAGCTTCCAGTTTGAGTCAGGTCAGAATTCCAGTCGGCATGACTGAGCGTCAGAGATGGAAACGTGGCGCGAACTGTTTCTGATCCTGACAAGAACGTCGATCCATCATCTGAGAAGTGATGATAGACTACACTGATCTCACTGATAGCTGCATCATCTCCCCCCACGATCTCAACATCGGCATATCCACAACTGAGCCCCATCAGTGTGTAGTTTCCAGGTGTCGGCTCGGAACGCTGTGGATCACTGTCTCCTGGAGAGTACTTGACACCCCAGGGGACCTCATCTGAGATGGGATCGACTGCAGGTAGATTGACAGGCTTCCGATCAGTCAGAGTTGCCACGATTACACGTACTCGTCTGCTTCCGGGCTCCTTAGACGGATAGCAAGGAAGCGGGTTTGTCCCTCCGCACGCAGGAGGAAGTGTTTGAGCCTCCCCGTAAACAACCTGAGTGCCATCTGGAGACCATCTCGGGTCAGCCATTGCATTCCATTCAGGGTCATTATAGTCGCCACTTCCAGGGACACCCTCCCCTTCAGCATTGATCTTCTGGCCAAAGTATTCTCCGCGATCACCATGACGATCCAAAAGGTACGGTCCGAAGAATCGTCTCTGTCCGTTATTTCTTGTTGACGATGTAATTGATGTACTGATGAGGTCGGTAATAGGCGGGATATGTCTCATGCCAGAGAGCCACATTTGACGGTCCGTTCCCCGTGTATCCAAAACTGTCATCCACTGATCGTCGGGTGTGATAGAAATAGGATCGCAGTATCCTGGGTGGCTTGTAAGGCGCCGTACCTTGCCCGTCTGCAAGTGAACAGCGAAGACATCAATGTTGGAGGACTCGGCCGGATACCCGATGTACGTAGCTTCAGTTCCCCTACCACTGAAACCACGAAGCTCGCCTACGGCTATGGCATTCCGGTTTATGGAGATGTGTTTACCATGCGTCGCAATAGGTTGGTCTGCTTCTGGGTTGAACAGTCGGGTGACTTTGACGAGATCGTAACGTGGGACAAGTGGTAAGCCGACTGTCGGCCTCGCGCTGAACTTCAATCTTCCGAGGTACGCGTACTGACCGATCTTTCGATCGTTAGTTGTGAAAGCATTGAACCCAAGATGGATATCGTCGGGGTGCAAACGCAGTTCTCGAATAGCGCCGCCCTGCCCGGTCCCATTAGGGCCGGTATTCCACCGTATGGGATAAACACGGGTGCGCTCCGGTGTACAGGCCGCATCAACCAGTTTATGCTTTCCGCAATCGAGTATGTTCGTGCCGAAGAGAATTCTTTTTCCATCACCAAATGCCTGAGGATAGCTGTATGTTGGGCTTGATCCTTTCATGTTTTGGTCGGGCAATCCACAAGTGAGACACTTCCATGGACTTCCACTGGGAAATACCTTGCCGTTGGTCTTGGCGATGATGATCTGGCTACCATTGTAAATGCTGGACGGGTCTGGAGATGATGGAGCGCCTGTAAAAGTGACGTGGACCAAAACATGCTTTCCATCAGGCAAGAAGCCACCTGCTTGGAAGTCCTGGTTTGAAGCAAGAGTCATGCATCCAGTGCCGTTTGGATTCACTTCTGGCGTGCAAGCTCCGGCATCGTTACTGGGGGCAACCGGTGGAAGGGGAAGTGTTGAAAGGCTGATGGGCTCTGGGCTTGGTGGGGCGTGTTGCGGTTCGTCGGTTGGCATAATGAACTGGGAGCTTGGAAGTGCCAGTGCCCTCCCGACACAGCTCAGTATGAATGATTGGCGGTAATGCATTGTGATCATTGGCCTCAATCACGGGGCCTTGTTTTGCAGTGAATGGTCCTGCAAGGGCATAACGGCCGGTACTTATAATATTCTCACTGCCTCGCAATACTCTCAAGCTACGCATATCTGGATTGCTAGTATGAAACTTTCAACTTCGACTTGATCATTGACTCTCTCAGTGCCCCATCGACTAACAGAGATTGCAACGTCCTTTAGCTACGGTCCGAAGATTTTTCTCTTGGCCAAAGAGCAATTATAATTCTATCTACACCCATATGTCTACTACTCCAAGTTCTAATCACTGCACCATGTACCGCACTAATACTCTGAGCCCAATTGGGATTCTTGATTCAGAACTCCACAGACACATCATTGGCTCATGCAAAACACAATACGCGGAGGAACTCACTATACGCGTATTTCGTATTAGGCCATGCGTGGGCAATTTCTTCCCCTTGACCTGGACCTTTGATTTAGTGGATTTTGAGAAAATGAAGGCATGACCAACACTGCTCAATTGTCTTACCGGTATTTTATATCCGTTACGTAGTGTGTTTAAATCGAAGGAATGACCGTGCAGTCGCCATCTCCAGTACATATGATCGATCGGTGCATCTGCACCGAGGTCGCGTGGCTGTAGACATTGATGCAATTTTGCTGGTCACACATAATTACAAGCAATGACAGTGACGCGAGTATTCATTCTATGATATGAAAGTCCAATTGCTCTCTTTTGAGCCCTGCCCTAGCTCAGAGACTTGCATTGAGCATTAAATACACTACATAAATTGAAACTCTATATGCTTTATGAATCAACCCTGCGCACTATGATCCCGTCATACAGTGACGACTTTAACCTCGGGCCCTTCGATCTTCTTGACCTTGCGGCCTTCCCACCATGACATCAGACCAGCCAACAGACCTGTGCCGCAACCTAGACCGATGAAAGTACCAGTAGCCCAGCTCTGTCACATCAAGTCAGTACGCATAGCTCGAATTACTTGCGGAACTGGAAAACGTGAACTTACGGGACGATCAATGCGATTGTAACCCCACATGAAATAACACAAAACAGCTTGTAGGAATGTATTCAGAACCATCATGTAGATAGTGAAGCCCAATTTCCAAAGCGGTGTCGGAGGAGCCTTCTCGCCCGTAAATGTTGTCGAGCGAGGAAGAGTAGTAGTCGAGTCAGCCGGGCTTGTGGTCTGCTCCGTGGCCCAGGCAGGAGGTCGAAACCAAGCCTTGTTCTGTTCTGTGAGCTTCTGCATGGCAGGGACATCCTTCCAGAAGACTGCGCGAGTATAGCGGTACCAGTCGCGGAAGCGCCAGGGGGCTAGACCAAAGCCTGTGACGCAGAAGAGGGCGTTGAGGATCTGACTGTCTATCTCGAGCCATTTCTTGCGCGCTGAGTTGTTGTCGTTTGCGCTGGGATGGTTCATGGCTGGCGCGACATTGAGTAGGAGGAAGAAGAGCATTGCCTAGATATGAAGTTAGAAGTGCACCATGGAAAGATATCGAGTCGTCAATCCACTTACGCCCCATGCCTGTGAGAGTGTTCGTTAGCGAGCTGAACTTACGGAATGACCGGACAAGAGCTACTTACCACAATATTTAGACCGTAGAGCGTGATGAGGAAGCCAGATGGCGTGAGAAAGAATTTCCAAAAGGCCTTCAGGCCGTTCATTATGGTTGGTCCCCATTTCTCCTTCTCATCAGCCTTGTGTTTCTCATACAGACTTTTCCGTCGCTCCAGTCGCTGTCGATGCTTTTCGCGCAGATGAAAATGATGGTGATGACGTTCCTCAGGTGCCTCAGTGATAGTCTCCTCCCTCGATGACCCCTGCTCCACGTCTACCTCCTCAGGAATAGCAACGGGTTCCTCAGTGAAAGGGTCCTTGTCAAACTTTGGAATCACACTGGGCCTGCGAGTGAGTGTCGCTGTCCTCACCAGCGTGAGTTCGCCATCTGGCTCGGGGACAGCGTAACGCGCAGAGTGGCCTTGAGCGTTAAATTCGATCTTATCGCCGCCAGATTCGGCGTCGCGGAGTTCAGTCAGATTGGGGGCTTGTGCGATGGCTGTGCCGGTGGCTTGCCACATTCCCAGCTGCGGATTGGCATTGATGATCGATAGCGACGCGCCGCGGACGCGACCGACGAAGCCATTGTTTGGCGGCGGCTCCGACATTGCGGCTGACACTTGAGAGATCTCCTGCCTCTGGGGATATCGTCGAATTTGAGGCCCAGGGATGTTTTAATTGATGGTGCAAGGTTCGTCGGGTAAATTTGACGGTATTGATTTAATCTTATTTCTTCGGAGTCGGCTCTTGGTTGCTTCCGGGCTACCCGTCTTACCGGATGCAGTAAAACATGTTACACCGGCAGATGGCCAGTCATCGGTCAACATCCCGGCTTTTACCCGCTTAATCATCACATAAAGTTTACACTTCAAAGGACGGACAAACAAAACTAACTACATGTGCTTTAGATCGTCGGCGTTTAAAAGTGCCGACTCCGCGGACAATCCTGGTCTGTTGATCGCTCCAGGGCCATGGAAGATGATGTAATGATTCTTGCTCTAAATGTGGTTTGTGTCCTTATACGCTCGTGGTCTAGAAGTATCGAACTGATCTATATCTCTGTTATTTCACTGTAGACTATTCTGTATATAAAGCTATCTATCATCTGAGAAATAACTCGTCCAACACGTATACCAACCGAAATAAACAGGGGAGTGAACAATAATGATCATCTTCATGGATGAAGCAGGTTATGGCGATGATAAATCAAACTCTCTGAATACTCGGCGATGCTACCACTCCAGATATCGTTATCCAATACATCATCGCCGTACAGATAATGCCAGGCTCGGCGCGTATAAGCATTTTCAAAACATCCTCTAGACTAGAGGCCCAGGGTAGCCCAGAGCGCAAGTCCCCCAACAACCCACGGAAACATCATCCTCACAGCCATCTGCGCATTGAACTCCTGCATGAGGTCCAAGACATTCTTCGCACTCGAATTCAAAGGCTCACTCTCAGGAGTCTTGGGGTTTGCAATATCCAGAAGCTTGTAAGACGGGCCGAGCATCACCTTTCGAACCCAGATCCAGCCGATGGGCATGAGTCCCGCTGCAGTAGTCCAGATCTTCCAAGACAAAGCGGAGCTGTTCTCCTTGTACTCTCCATAGGCAATAGTGCCGATCACAATAATTGTGGTCAGGTCGACCCATGGCACAGTGGCTGACATGGACCAGTAAAAGTATTCCCATTGCTTTGCAGCGTCTTTGGGCGACTTTTGGACGATTGGGTAGACTGAAGGGAGGAGACGGTAGCCTGATGTCATGGTACCGCCGTTGATGAGACTGCCAGCGATGGCAATACCCTTGAGGGCTGGGAGGTAGGCGTGAAGGGAAGTCATGTTTGTGTGTTTATTGAAGAATGTTTTGGGCCAGGTAATGAAGATCAAGAAGCTGTTTGTGACTATGGGTAGAATAAAGTGATGAGAAATGGAGGAAATACTTGTCTATTGGCTATGGTGGATGTTTACGTCTGCAATCGAAAGAGGAACCCTTTGTTATAGCAAGCTATTCTTGAACTTTGACGAGGGCAACGCCGGCATTTACATTTCAAACAGTCATGCATGGAAACCACTGGATACTTTCTTGTCGCACGGTAGGCCGAACTCGCAGTCATCACAATACTCAACTAAGGTCCTGGTTGCGTATGCTCTCTTGGGCCCTAACTCGATAAGGAACTCCAGCTGAGAATATACTGGAGGTTTGCAAGGCGCCACTGGGCGAGCCGCTGACCGGCTGAGGGTTCGATGTGACTCTTGAGGGCGCAGTGGAGAGAGCTGATAACCTCAACGGAGCTGTATCTGCGGATACCAAACGATGCCTCACGATTCGCTCACTACCATGTTCACTTGAACTGAGACATTCACAATCCCCAAGACGTTCTTGTCTGCGGTGTTCAGGGTTGCAATATTGGCTTTAGCGCTTGCCCCGGCCTCCCCCGGCCTGCATTAGCTTTTGCAATAGCTGGTTACCCCTCAGCGCTAGCACGCGGCAGGTCGTGCTCTGCTCGTCTTGGGTTTAGCACTATTTCTGTGGCTGGCTGTTCTGTAGAATTTGACCATTCTTGAACTCTTAGAAACATGGTATCTTTCCAAAAGTCCATTTGGCCCGAAAGAAGATAAGGCTTGCATCGGAGGTCCTGAAATTGAGGCCCTCCAAGCGGCTGATCACTGTGGAGTGGATACAACGCTATCTTAGGAGGTTTTTCTCGGAAGATGGGGGATTGGTAATTCTGCAGCACGTCCTGGGTAGCTTCTAAATAATCTTGATGTTCAGAAAGGCAAGGTTGCACGTGAGCTTATTCGGCCGTCTGCAGGCCCTGGTGATAAACCCATCACTTGGCTCTCCGTCTCAACGGACCATTACTCCCAAGTTGAACAGACATGTATAGAATTGTAAAAATAAATGATACGATTAATGACGCGATAGCTAGAACTGCACCCCAACCGCATTGACCAAGTTCTTGACAGCACCAAAGAACTCAACGAGACCCATTGTCCACCACGATCGCCTCTTCCAGCCTTCCTCAATAGGCAGTCTCTCATCTTCAAAGATAGCCCTGACATACTTGACTGGAATCGTCTTTCCGTCACCAAAACAGCCCATCACCAGTGCGAGCTGGCCGCAGTTGACCTGATGTTCAGCTGGTCCATAAACCAGCTCTGGATTATCCTCTAGTTGCCGTGAGATACGAGCCTTGATGAACTGGGCAAGATCTGGAATGCTGAGAGTTTCACCATCATAAGAATATTCCAGCATCTCTTCGATCAAGTCTTGTTGAGGAGCATTGTTTCCCTGCTCCTGAGCAATGTCCCGTCTTGACAAGGAGATGTCATGCTCGATGGCGCCGTGAGAAGCGAGATTCTCAAGATTGAGATACTTCTTTCCATCAGTGATCTGCTCCTTATTCCAGCAACCGAAATAGTCAAAGAAGGAATAAGGATTCTTGATGAGTGACCAGATCCTCTGCCATGTGCCAACAGGCTTTTTCATGTATGCCTTGGCGGGGTTTTGGTACTCAAAGTAGGTGGGGATGGCAAAGACAGAGCCGAGGAGAGGACTCATGCCGACGTGCTTCATTGAGGCATTGAGATCATCCATGAAAATGCCGCGTCCGCTGCGCTCAAGATAGCCATGGTTTGCGAGAGCATTGACGACGGGACAGGGACTTCTGCTAGCATTGGGAGGAGCTTTTGCAAACTCTCCGACTGCGGGTGTAGGAGGCATTGGGATGGTGACCGACATGGACTTTGATGGTCTTGAGTGATGGAGAATGAACAAGTGAAGGTAAATGAGCTGATTTCGCAACGGCAGAAGGACGTGGGATTGCCGTTCCTTGAATCAACATGAGCTGTTATACTATGAAGAGAAGAAGCTACAGGATCACTGGCGAGCTTCAGCTATCATTGACCAATGGTTTACAGGTTCATTACACTGGGGTCCAGACCTGTAGCGTAGTATTTGTGGCGGCCAGTTGAGCGCTGAGCATTTCCAATAGTCCCAAGATCAGCCGCACTACTAAAGCCAGAGTTTGAGACATCGGATGTACGTGGGGGACGGGAAAGAGCCAGATGCGAGAGCTGCATTACTGCTTACGTCTTGTGGCTTGCTGAAAAGGGCAACGCATTTCCTCAGTTGGGAAAACCTCCTGCAGCTAGGACTCCCTCCGCCGGCGCACGGTACTGACAGGGGAGGACAGCTTCACGATAAGCGCCGGATGCCTGACCGGTTGACAACCGGGTTACGGGATAGTTCTTGGCGCATTAGTGCACAACACAGCTACAGTCTTTCCTGCCACAAGCCGTTTGGAGGCCTTGGATACGCTGGAAGAGGAATGTGATGATGCTGATCTGATCAACAGCTAACGATGCACGCGTTTTCAGCTCTGGAGGTGGCCTGAGCACTTGTGCTAGCCTGAAAAAGACGCTATCTTAGACCCGTTAGCGGTCAGCCAGCCGTAACGGGCCGTGTGGAGAGTTGAGTGGGTGAACTACCAGGTGGCTGAGCGGGGAATGTGATATCGATGCGGCATTGGGTTAAAGCCGTGATGACCGCTGCTCGTGTGCGTGTTCAAGTTCAGCTCTGAACTTTGCCTCCAATGATATGACTTAGCTGTTTTTTGGCACACAAGACTAGACTTTGGTGATAAGCAGATGCATGAAATCGATAGCGGCGGACTAAGAAATGTCACGATGACGAATGAGCAGCGCGCGAATGTCAGCCACGCGGCATGCAAGGTTTGTCAGCTCGAGAGATGAGCGGGGATGGGCCAGAAACACGATGATCGAGATATTCTTGGCGTTGCAGATGCCGAGATATGGATAACAATGCCCGAGAATTGGTTCAGACAGAGCTGATAGAGCGGAGTAAGCAAGGCAGGGTCTGATCGATAGTTTGTCTTCACAGTGTTTTCTCAATCTGCATGCGGATGCCCAATCTACATTGACTGATAATAGGCCCCCAGGCTGCACCAGCTCAAAGGAAGGATCAAAAAACATCCCGTCCACACTATCTCATTTCATTTCATCTCCTGATCTTCAGCTCAAAGGTTGCACACAAGTCACTCTCACTA
This sequence comes from Fusarium pseudonygamai, assembly GCA_013186785.1. Classification (NCBI taxonomy): domain Eukaryota; kingdom Fungi; phylum Ascomycota; class Sordariomycetes; order Hypocreales; family Nectriaceae; genus Fusarium; species Fusarium pseudonygamai. The sequence continues at coordinate 94,864 of JAAQRH010000367.1, forward strand.
AGCGTCACTTCCGTTTCCCCCTGCTCGTGTTCTCTTAGCAACACAGCAGAACACTCCTCACAGTCACCATGAACGGCAACTCTCAGCACTCACATGAGCCTGTGATGAGTAAGCAGGATGAGGATCTGATGCAGCTCACGCTGCAGCTCAGAAACAAGAAAGAAGCCGAGAAGTACGCCAAGTATCACGGCGACAAACTCATTGGAGTATGTATCACTGCCGATATTGTATCACACTTGCTAATGTCTGTAGAACCCTATTGCTCCCAAGGTTGGCTTATGGGAAGATGTCAAATCTGTGTTCTCCAAGTCAAGCAACTGGCCCGCCTTGAAGAGGACAGCAGATGGCATCATCAAAGGCACTGGGCTTGATGTAAGTTGGCCCTGTATTTCGTAGCTTTGTGTACTGACCATGCGTAGGGACAAAGTCTTGCGACTATCGCTGGCAGTCTTTCTGACTACAGTGTCCAACGCCAGAAGCTGATTGATGGCCAAGTCAAGGACAAGTACGACAAGATGTTGCACCGTAAGTCTACACAAACTGAGGAGACACTGATGACTGATGCTAATTCTTCCAGCGCCTTTGACATACCTTGGCGATGCTTTCCAGTATAGAACTGCTGATGGCAAGTTCAACAGTGCCATGAATCCCCATCTCGGCCAAGCTGGTGCTCCATATGCCAAGACTGTCCCGTCAAAGACAGCGCCATTGGGAGCTCTTCCTGATCCTTCTGATCTCTTTGACAAGCTCATGGCGCGAGAGAAAGGTGGCCGAGAGAGCAAGTCTGGACTCTCTGCCATGCTTATCTACCACGCAACCATCATTATCCATGACATCTTCAGAACCAACGACAACGACAAGAACATCTCTGATAGCTCGTCGTATCTTGACCTGTCCCCTCTCTATGGATACACCACCGAGATGCAACGCAAGGTCCGAGATGACAAGTTCAAGCTTGGTCTCTTGAAGCCCGATACATTTGCTGAGGACCGCCTACTCCGACAGCCCCCTGGCGTCTGCATCATGCTCGTTATGTACAACCGCTATCATAACTATGCTGCAAGACAACTTCTCCGCATCAACGAGAATGGGCGCTTCAGAGTCCCCGCCATGTACGAGAAGACAAAGCTTGTCTCTTTGATCATGGAGCATCTTCCCGAGAAGGACCAGTATGGCCAGAAGCTTCCACTCGATGGCGACGTTCAAGAGATGTGTAAGAAGTACGAGAAACTCTGGAGAGATGTCCGAGCAGCTAGGCCTGGTGATGCACCATACGCTCCACCCAAGACACCCCATGAGACAGACAAGGAGAAGGAGAAGCGAGAGGAAGCCGAGAAAAAGCGACACGCCGCTCTGGAAGAGATTGAGAAGTTCAACAAGTCCAAGCTGAACCAAGACTTGGAAGACCTGACCAACGATCTCAAGCTTCTACTCAAGAAGAAGACTTTGAAGCTCAAGGATCGCGATCATCAAGCCGCCAAGGACTTTGAAGCAGCATGCGATGAGTTCAAGGATGCCTGGGAAGCAGCCTGGAACAAGCAAGATGATGACCTCTTCAACACAGCCCGACTCATCACCTGCGGCATGTACATCCAGATCTCAGTCCACGACTATCTGAGAGCGCTTATGGGCTTCCACCAGTTCGACACCAACTTCACGCTTGATCCTCGCGCCGACTTTGACCAGAAGAAGACGAGCCGTGGGATTGGCAACCAAGTCACGGTCGAGTTCAACCTCCTCTACCGCTTCCACTGTGCCATCTCTCTTAAGGATGAGAAATACACTGAAGACTTTATGAAGAATGTGCTACACTTCAGGGACCCGAGCAATACATCCCTTCCTGAGTTCTTGGGTACCATGGCTGCTGTTAAGCAGAAGGCTGCTGAGGATCACAAGTATGGTAAGAGGGAGCCTGAGCCATGGGAGGTGACCTTTGGTATCCCTGATGACGACGACAAAAAGACACCTTCCAATGGAGCTGGGTCGTCTGGCAATACTTCGGATAGTGGCATCGCTTTGAACGGTGCTTCCAACAACGCCAGCACGGAGAAGGTCACCGAGTCAAAGCACTTCACTCGCAACCCCATCACCAACCTCTTCGATGACAGCCAGATGCTCAAGGAGCTTACTTCAGCTATGGATGACCCCATCTCCAACTTTGGTCCTCGCAACGTTCCCAAGTGTCTCAAATCGGTTGAGATCATGGGTATCCTCCAAGCTCGTCGATGGGAGTGCGGAACTCTGAATGACTTCAGAGACTTCTTTGGCCTACCCCGACACCAGTCGTTTGAGAGTGTCACCAAGAACGTTGAGATCCAGAATGCACTCCGAGATCTTTATGAACACCCTGATAAGATCGAGCTGTATCCTGGTATCTTCTGTGAGTCTGATGAGTACATGGGCCTGGACCCAGGTCCCAGTGAGTCAAGCTCTGCTCTTTGGTCCGCCATCTTCTCCGATGCCATTACTCTTGTCCGATCTGATCGCTTCTACACTGTTGACTGGAACACTAACTCTTTGACGTCCTGGGGTATGAAAGAGGTCACTCCCAACAACGAGATTTGCAAGAGTTCGGTCTTCCACCGTCTACTTCAACGTGCTTTCCCAGGCTGGTACCCCTCCAACACCATCCGCTTCTTCCATCCTTTCTACACGGCCAAGCAGAACGGCAAATATGCCGAGGCTCAAGGCTATAGTCACTGGTTCAAAGAGACAGTTGATCACCCGGAGGTCGCTGTTGCTGCTCCAGTGCAGAAACCCGAGAAGCCGTTGTATCTCAGCAAGTTTGATGACATCAAGATCATCCTGCAGGGCGCGAAGGCCAAGAACTTCACAAACTCTGCGTTTTACTACAAGGCGAACCTGCCTCAAGTAGTCAGAGACGTGTTGACCACGGTGGATGGGAAGCTCGACCCTCAATACACACCCGCGATTGACGATTACGTCAAGGATGTGGAAGCAGACCTGAAGAAGTATCTTGACGATCAAATGAGACATATCGTCAAGAGAGAGTCGATCTCTATGACCAACTCGACCTTCCAGATCGATGCTACTCGAGAGTAAGTTTATTTCTATCGTCCGACCGCTAGAACCAACTAACCCTTCACAGCTTTGCCATCCCTGTTGTTACTCGATACGTCGCCGATTTCCTCGGCTTTGGCAACAAGCTCTTCAAGGACCCTACCGAGTCTAAGGACACGTACAGCGAGAACGAGATCTATCAACACATCACAAATTGCCAGATCTTCCTATCGTACAACGCTGACGAAACCAAGTGGTTGCAGCGTCGTGAGGCCTTCAAGGCTTCGATGAAGAAGCTCATCGAACTCACCCAGAGAGGAACGATCTGGGAGGCTGGCCAGTGGGACATCACCAGGGCCTTGTTTGGTAAGAAGGAGACCAATGCTATGCATGATCTTGGAGTGTTTGTCGCGAAGCAGGTATTGGGCTATGAGAAGGAACAGAGCAAAGCGGCTGCTATTCTTCTTCTCATTTGTCTTGACTTTGCGTACAATGCAGTCGTATCGGTAAGTTACTACAATATCTGGTTCATCATCTGGTGAGACACTCTAACCACCGCCAGTTCACTGCTACTCTGGATGGCTACATGAAGGATCTCTATGCCGCGGCTGATGGTCGTCCACATCTTATGCTAGGCCTGCGTGCTGGTGTTGACACCCGTCCACAATGGATTCAAGTCCAGGACCGGGTCTTCAATGATAAGTCGGATGAGGAGCTCGAGAAGTTGGTCCAGACAATGGCTCGAATCACCGTTCGACAGCCCATTGTACGCAAGGCTCTTGAAGAGGGCAAGTATAACTTTGCTGGTGTGGAAGGAGGAAAGCAAGTTACTATCAAGAAAGGTGATGCTGTTATCCTCGATCTTGTAAGTTGATGTCACTACCTGCTTGTCACGAGTACAGACTAATCCGTCTTTACAGGCCAAGGCCGGCGACGAAGAAGATGTCAAGAATAGCCCAGAGAAGCGGCAGCTCTTACTGGCCCAGCTCAACATCGCTGACAAGTATGGCGTCTTTGCACCCCGACGTATTGTCACCATCTCTCTCACCTCGATGATCAAGTTTGTCGCTCAGATGAAGAACCCTCGTCGTGGTCACGATGCACAGGGCAAGCTTAAGAGGATCAACCTTGACTCTACTCCCGAGGGCTATGCAAACTACATGGCTCCCGGACGAGTTAGCTGGATTCAGAAACAGGCCGAGAAGCTGAAAAGCCCTGGAGAGGCAGAGGATATTGTTACCGAAGGCGATCTGTGGCCACAGAGTGACACGTATCTCACCCCGACTTGGGATGAGTTCGTTCCCTTCCCCATGACATGGAAGATTCGCTTCGACGGCTTCGGTGAATCGGACTACAAGGTTGGCACCAATGACTACGGTAGAGTCAAGACGATGCCTACGCTTCCTGATTTCTGTCCTCCGTGGTATCAGCCTCAAGGTCCTAGCACAGATGGAGGTGCTTTTGCTTCTTCCGTCTGCATTTGTGCTGAGGAGGGAGCTGGGAAGGGGGAGGTTGATGACAAGGGTGAGAAAGTTCACAAGAAGGGTTGTCCTTGTGTTGGGGGCTCCAAGAAGAAGCATAAGCTGAAGACGGCTCAGCTTTCGACGGGCTGTGGATTGAGTGATAACTGTGTTCATAAGTAGTGGTCTTGTCAGTTTCTTATAATAATTAGTCTCATGTATCGCTTTACATTATACACCATTATCGCTATTGAGGGATGTTAGTGTGCCCCCTGTACTCGCCTTGGAGTCCCTGCTTAATGTCAATGTAAAAAATTAGTAGAACTCGCGAAATATGACCTCTTTTACCACGAATATCTATAAGCAACTTTATCGACTGGGAGAAATCTACGAGACAACCTATCGCAATTATTCGTCGGATTTAATCGAGCTATAATAGTCGGCAGCCATGCGCTAAAGTCGGGCGTTTATTTACCTATGAGGTATAATCATTAACACTTCACCTTTCTATATTGACATGGTCATCCATCTTATTGCTATATTTATATGACATGTGGGATGGGCTGTGCACTTCTCTATTGTTACGACAAGTGGGATGCTTGGGGCTGACAATGACTCAGGCCCAAGTCACTGAGAGCTTGGCAGGGGACAATCACGCTGTAGGCTACGCTAAGCGAATAGCAAAGGAGGCTTGGTAAAGAAACCAGGTTTGTTTGTTCTAGCTGTCTGCTGATTGAATTACATTGTCCATTTTGGCACATGATGTCTAATCATGCGAGCGTCTTGACAGGGCGGTCAGCTCATATTAATAATTCATGAAGCACGAATGGACTAGGAGCTGGCTGTATTCGAAAGGGTTAAGTTCCATAGTCATGTATATCACAAGGATCTTCTCGATTATAATAGCAATATGAGCGAGCTTGAATCAAATGAGATTCACGCAATAATTCCTTGTTAATCAATGCCCCAATGCAGACTCAAGATAATAATTCTCTTGTATAGGTTAGCAGAGCTTTTGTTTATTGCCAAGATAAGTAACAACCCATTTTCGGGCTTACCGCTAAGCGAGAGCGCCTACAACTGCTTAATCTAGTCTAGCTCTTCCGCGCAAACCACGCCAAGAACCATGGGAGATCTGCACAAAGCTAGGATGATCCTCGTGAATCTCCTCTTTCTGAGGGGAACCTCGGATATTACACACAGCCCGGGCCAGGATTAAGCATAAGAGGCTCACCAGATAAAAGGCGGGGGAGCACATTAGAGTTCATAACCGGACGGACTTTTAGTCATTGATGAACCAGAGCGACCAATGCTATCAACAAGCGTGGGGGCTGTTTATACGATTGACCGTGTCGGAAGCTTCTGTGATAATTCCAGGGCCTCCAACTTCCTGATGTAGCAGCACTACCCCATAGTTCTTGAACTCTAACGGAGGCATCGGTGGTACTAGCGGGCATAGATAACGGCAATTACGCTGAGGAGAGCTTGTATGGGAATAAGCAGTTGCCAGAGTATAAATAAGACCATCCACTCGCGATGAAAATGACTTTTATCATAAACTCAAACAGTGACATTCTCGATTGAGTTTTCACAATCATACCATCGCCATGTTACCAAAGTTTATCACGAATATCTTTGTCTCAGGCGCTCTCGTTGCTGCCGCTACTCAAGAACCCCTCCAGCCTAACCATTGCGACGTTGCCTGCCAACTTGCATACCGCAAGGCTCTCTCTGTTGAGACCAACCGCTGGGTCAACCAAAACCTCTCAACAGATGATTTTTACTCCAACCCGTCCAATCTCTCGGACTACTCTGCTGGTGATCTTGTGAAGTGGGAAGATGTTCCCGCTGATCAAGCCTCCAAGAGGTGGACCCTTCCCGGCGGAGTCTCCATGTCTCGGTTCTTTTACATGACCGAGGACATTGATGGCAAGCCAATTCCTGCCACTGGTTTTGTCTTGACTCCTTACTCGAACCCTCTGGGCAACGACAAGCCTTTTAGAACACTTGTCTGGACCCATGGAACTGCTGGTGGCACGCGTCAATGTGCGCCGTCAAATCACCGAGCTCTCTACTATGAATGGACTGGACCCTTTGCTCTTGTCCAGCAAGGCTATGTTGTGATTGCGCCCGACTATGCTGGTCAAGGCAGTGATATTCCTCAGGGCTTCATGTATGAATCTGGTGCACTTCACGCTGCAGATGTCAGCTTTGGACTTCAAGCTGCACGCAAGGCGCTCGGAAAGCGCATCACCAAGGAATGGGTTGTCATCGGACACAGTGAGGGTGGTATGACTGCCTGGAGAACTGACGAACGAGAGGCCAAACCCGGCAAAGCAACTGGTGGTTTCCTTGGTGCCGTCGCAATCGCCCCAGCTCTCCAGCCCATCAAGCTCATTCCCGAATCCTTCCGACGAGCAAAGGATGGCCCAGCTGGCGATGTTGTCTCCATCTTCCTTCTCCAGTCTATCTCTCGTCTCTACCCCTCGATCAAGGTCGAAGACTACGCCACCGACATTGTCCTCAGCCGTATCGCCCTTGCAGACCAGGGCTGTATCAACACAGGAGGTACACTTTATGGTAGCCTGACCGTGAAGCAGCTGTACAAGAACACCAGCTGGGTGGAGCATCCCGCCTTTGTTGACTGGCAGAAGCGTTACAACGGCGCTGGAGAACACCCTCTCGCAGCACCCATGCTTGTCATCCAGGGAGATGATGACATTCTGACATACGCTGAGTATGCTGAAGAGGACTTTAATGCCACTTGCAAGAAGTACCCAGAGTCCACTGCTGAGTATAGACTTTACCATAAGACAGATCATGGTCTTGCTCTTTCAGTTTCTCAGGCTGACTTCTTTCCCTGGATCGAGGACCGTTTCAACAAGGTCAAGTTGAACAAGGGCTGCAAGAAGACTATTATCAAGCCAGTCACCAAGAACTTCGGACTTACCAGTCAGGAGTGGCAAGTGGAGCTGTGAGAGCCATGGCCTCGATTTGTATGAGGTTGAAGAGTTGCCGATGAGCAACGATATTATAGTTGGTCTTTAGCGTAGTTATCGATGGTCTTGATGCCTTAGAAGCCATTGCCTTTACAAAAAATGATGCAACAAAAATTGAGCAACAAGACTCTAAGCCATGAATGTAGTCTGAAAGGAAAAGACAAGTGTAGAGGTAGAGGCACTGTCTTGAGATTACTCTGTATTCATTGTAGGTACTGAAACGCGTAAAAGTGGGGGTATGCTCCACGCGTGGGAGGCCCACCGGATTTTTTATTTACCGCCCTGGCTCGACTCCTCTTTGATCGACAGCTTGAAACAACTATTGACCTAATATATCGCCGATTTCCTCATCGACAAAATACATCAACGGCTATTACAACGGTGTCGAAATGGACAGCTCATCTCTCATGCTAGCGATCCAGCTCCAGCAGCAAGACCTGCATATCTGGGAGCAGTCAGCGAAAGGAAAGCAGCGCGAAGGCAATCTCACAGACTCAGACTTGGCTCTTGAGGCATGTCGCATTGAGCTTGAGGCCATGACGGCGCAAATTTCTGACCATGCTTTGGCTCTCAGCATTGCAAGGGCCGTTGATGCCGATGCTCAGATCATTAGGGAAGCTCAACTGGCGGAGGAACAGGCCGCGAGAGACCATGAGTATGCTCTTAGGCTGGATGCGGACCCAAGCGCCAGAGGACGGCCAATTGGAGAACGAGGTGAAGAAGAGGGCCCGATGTACGACGGCGAGGATGATCTGATTGATATCCTAAGGTCTCTGAACCTAGGAGGCTCGGCAGACTCGATCTCAGGTCAGCCCGAGTCGTCAAGCTGGGCGTCCTCGCGTAAAGCGCCCGAAACTAGAGAGTGCATCGCTTGCAATGACGAGTTTCCGCCTCTTGCGCTCTCTCAGTCCCCATGCTCGCATGAATACTGTCGCGTATGCCTCGTAGGCCTGGTTCGTTCCTCACTCCAAGATGAAAGCTTGTTCCCACCAAAGTGCTGTGGTCGCGCCATCCCAGTCAAGCAGAGCCGGTGGTTCTCACCCCAGCTCGTCGGCCAGTTCCAGGCCAAGAAGTTGGAGTTTGACACACCTAACCGCACGTACTGCAGCGAGCCGTCCTGTTCGACATTTATACCGCCTGCGTTTATCGAAGATGATATAGGCATTTGTCCTCGATGCGTTCGGCAGACTTGTATTCACTGCAAAGGGCCGTATCATCGGGGCGTCTGTCCGAATGATACCGGGTCGCAGCAGATTCTGCGACTTGCAGCTGATAATGGCTGGCAGCAGTGTTATGCATGCTCCAGAGTTGTCGAGTTGGAGACTGGATGCTACCATATGAGTGAGTCTTCGATATCCTTTACTCTTGTTGCGTATTTCTGATGTATCTCATAGCTTGCCTTTGCCGAGCGCAATTCTGCTACCTCTGCGGTGACCCTTGGAAGACTTGTACTTGTCCGCAGTGGGAAGAAGAACGACTGATCAGACGTGCCAATGTCGTGGTTGACCGAAATGATGATGCCGCCCGGTTGGATCCTGGGATCCGCCAGGCTCGTGTCGAAGAAGAGAGAGTCAACTTGATGGAGAATCATGAATGTGAGCATGAAACCTGGGTCCAGAGGGGGGGTGTACGACAATGTGAGGAATGCTTCGACGTCCTTCCCCGATACGTGTTTGAGTGTCGACAGTGTCATGTTATGGCTTGTAGGCGATGCCGATTCAATCGACTTTGAGCTTGATATTGGAAGCTACATATAGTTTAGATATTGAATAAAAGGATATTCGATTAACTTAAATTGTAGCTTTTGCATTATGATTGTGACGTCCACGCAATAATTATATAACTCCAATGTATGGAATGAGTGAGGTATGTTGAGTATGTTAATGGAAAAGAGACTCAATGACAGGCACGCTGATAAGACGTGCAGAATTATACACAGTTCAGAGTCCAGCCCTTCACTTGGATCGAGTATCCTTTGACACTTATTTTACTGGGTAACCGGACTCATACTCGTATTAACATCAGGATACTTTGACTCTTCTTTCCAGGCGTCTGGTGCTTTGCAAATTCTTACATCCTTCCCTTTTGCTTTGTACATGACCCTATTTTGGCAGTTGTCGCAAATATGCTCAATGTCGAATGACCACTTTGCCATATATGGAGCGACTGCTCCACAAACTGTTGTCATCAGTAGCGCAACCGCTTGTAGGCTGTCATTTGTTAGCTGAGTCTCTGCCGAGGTGACGTCTTTTACGTACTGAGTTGTGCTTGATGGCTTCTTCTTTACTCTTGTTTCGCTTCGGCGTAGGCAGAACGGACAATCGATAGCTTCGGGTTGGTCCCCAAGGAGATGTAGAGGTGTCACAGTATTTGAGACTGGGGGAGCAGGTATGACTTCTAAGCCAGAAGCATATTCAGTATTTGTTTGTGATGTTACACTCATAGGTAGATTATGGCGATTATGAGCGTATTCCACGAGAGCAAGTTCGGGCGCATCGTGCATAACAGCCTGAGGAAGGCAATCAGAGTCGGCTCGAGGGGGGTGTGCTACTTCGAGGGTGCTATGGTTGCGAGAGTCGAGATCTGTTTCAGTAAGGGGCGGTAATGTAAATGACTCGGTCGACCGAGAGGTGATTGGTGTCATGGCCATTGGGGACACAGAGACATTGAAGGCGACGGGGCTGGAGGTCGTTGTCATAGGAGACACAAAGCCATCTGTTGTGAGGGGATCTGTTGTAGTTGCCTCTGAGTAGCTTGGTGGTGGTAGAGGACTGTTCACGTTAGTTCATGACATGTAGAAGGCGAAGATGCTTCTCACCCTGTTGGGACATGGTACAACTGCCGGTCTTTGGAGTCCATTGTGAGGGAAGTAGCATGAGAGAAGTGACAAAACCTGGCAGCATTCCAGTAGGAAGAGCAGGAGACAAGATATTTAACTAGCTCCATGCAGACTCAAGTTCCCCGGCCCATTAGGCTGATGTGTTCGGCATCGACGGAGCCACTCATCAAGCGGTCCTCCACTTAAGAATGGTGTTGAGGCCCTACGAGGCCAAGTTTAGATTAAAGTGAAACTCTATGACAGGTCCAGCCACGCGTAGCGTGCGCAATGATCAACCACAGAGCCGTAATGCAATTTGAAATCATGCCGCAGATAGTACTAAAGAACGGCACAATCCGGTACCGAAACCGAAACCGAGAGCGACACCGAAGCCCCCCAGCCAATCAAATAGCAGCTGCTTCATCAGAGAAAGACGATCAAAAGGGCCCAGACTGAGCCTTGAGCCTTGCTGACGTTCCTGAGATTCCATCAAGCTTATTTGGTTGGGTCGGGTTAAAAATAGTGCCGGTAGGGCTGGTTTTCCGGGTCTGCTATGCCTCTAAGCCTCAGAGCTCGGTTTCTCTTTTGCTCTTTGCAGGTCTCTTTCGAATACGTGTATGAGAATGTACGGTAACTGCCGCGTAATTAATAGAGTTGAAACTTGTTGATTCAGATTGTCTTGAGTCGATTGCTAATGTTATAAATGTTGGTGTTTCCATCACTATCCAGCTTGATCATCATCTCAAGCCTCAACATCCTCATTCCACTGTAATCACGCGACCGTTTCTTTTTCTTCACTACCTTTACAAACTCCTTAAGATGACGCCTGTATTTCTCAAGAAGTTGGAGCCATTCTTCACCCTCCGCAACAAACTCCCCCTGCAGGTTGTTATAGTCACCTTGATCATTACCGTCATCACCCTCTCGGGCGTGCGACTCATCTTGCCCAATCGGCCCCCAGGTCGCTCCACCACTATGGGTCTCGGCATGGTAAGCTTATTTTCCGACACACGATCCCTCAGATCTAACGGGTTCATTCTCAGGGTGCCAAGTCTCTCATCATCCTGGCCTACGAGATCCTCACCGAGTACTCCATTCGCTTCCATCGCTGGAGTAGCCTCAAGGCCTACTTCATCCTCAACGCTATGGAAGTTGTCTTCTGGGCAGCTGTTGCGTTCATGATGATCCGGGGTAACTCTCAGCTCTGTGTCGGAACGAGCTGCGCGCTGGGTTGGGTTGTCTTTGTGTTGGCTGGTTTCTTGAGGTATGTCCTTCTCAGCATCAATACCAGATCGCGACTAACAAATCAGCCCGATTTACAAATACCTTGCTGTGGTCACCTATCTGGACTGGCGATTCTACAAGAAGAACGGCTTTCCCCGCGGGACGAGGACGAAGAATACGGATGAGTCGCTTAGCACTCTCCGCTCTGATGACACCGCTTATCACCATTGAGAAGCGACACGACGGCCGTGATAAGGTTGAGAGGCCGAGAGAGGCACGGAGGCAGGGCTACGTCACAAGATTTTGAAGGAGTTACCTGGGATGAATGGATGGAGTTATTGTGGATTTATCTATGCATTCGTTTGGCTTTTGTACTCCAGCCATCTTTCCTTTTGTTTAACATGTAGATGGTTTATCTCTCTTTAGATTCAATGAACTTGAGCATTTTTCTCACATTCAATTGCTCCCAAGCACCACTCCAGCATTGACAACCATCGAGGTCCCATTTCGTTCCGGATATCTTGTAGCACAGGCTTGCCCCAATTCCTCATGAACCATTGTGATCTTCCAACTCGATCCAGAATGACACAATAGTGCGCGAGGATACAAAGTGCAATAGGGTGTCGCTGCCTGATGAGATCCAGGAATTCCGAGCTGACAGATAAACACCAAGTCATGGCGATTCGCTCATCAGGCTTAGTCGTTGCTTCAATGTGATTCTCTATCCAGGTGATTGCTGATGCGATCGAGTCTTGACATATCGCGATTCCACCATCCTCGAAGCCATCCGGTATGGCAATTTGTTGAAGCTGCGTGATCGTAGCGTCAAGAAGAGGCGTTGAGCCAGACTGGCTTCCTAGGACGAACAGATGCCCAATCCTGCTCTCCTTGAGCAGTGGTTCATATCTGTTTAAGATGTCGCTCATGCCCCGAATAAGCACAAAAACATCGAGAAGGTCATCGATGCGAGGCTGTTGTCCAGCATTGTGAGCCCCGAGACCAGCGAATGCTCCAATACTCAGTAATGAAGATGATAAAAAGATTTCAACGCAACTCTCTTCAGTGATGCACGCGACAGCCGAACGAAGACCAGCGATAGCCTTATTTTGGTGTTGTGACGCACAGATAGCGTAGTCTGATCGATCTGGGTGCAGGGAGGCCAAGTGGAAAGCAGATACAGACAAGACTTGGTGGAGAAGATAAACATGGCTCAGTGATAGTCTGGGTAGCTCAATCTGCCATATCTGCCGAAGCTCATCTGCTCGCGGAAGCGTAAGGTAGGTAGACGTTGAATACTGGTGCATCAGCTCAAGATCCGTGAGCCAAGTACTCTGCTCTATTGACTCTTGGCCTGTGACGAACTTGGCTAGGTACGGCAATGGATCCGGACTCGCGATCGCCGAGTCGGCATTTGAGCTTTTCTGGCGATCATCTCGCAAGGCATAGGTCTGTGTGATCAATCAAGTCAGGGTCTGTATCTATCCACATTGATAACAACCTACGGACTTTATCAGCTGAACGCCCTCGTCGTACTTCCGAGGGTTCCTGGTAAACACAGGATAAGCCGTGTCTCTCGCACGCCGCGCAAGGCTGCTTCTCATCACACTGGCTAGGTAATTAGTCAGACGGCATTGACGCGTGCTGAGAGACGCGGATCACCTTGACGCGTCGCTGTTTGCAGCGCATGCAACCCCTCCGAGACTTCTTGTACCCTAAGCGCGGGGGCATTATGGCAGCTTTGTTGGGTGTTCTTTTGCTGGATGGTTTCGCTATCGCTTTCGCGATGGGCTTTGGGCGGGTAGCGATTGACAGGGTTGCATGAAATGGATAAATTGAGGTTGGTCAGTGGAGACTAATTATGCAGAATTATAAATGCTGCTTATGTAAAGCTATTTCTGCCTATTTAGCTAGCTTAAAAAGAGGAGGTAATGAATTATATAACTTTTTTATTTTAAGAAATAGAGCCTTTTATTTAATAATATATCTTTATATATAGCTAGCTATACTGCTCTTTCCCTCTCTTATTTTTTAATAGCGAGGAGAAATCCATCGTAGTTCTTCTCCCCAACTGTTTGAATCACCGTTGCGTCAACACGGTCATCCTTCCCAATCGCTTCTATGAGTTGTCTAGTGCCCAAGACGCGATCATCCTTCTTAGCTTCATCGGCAGAAGCAACCTTGCCGTTCCGAACAACATTGTCTACGATGATAGCTGTATTGGGACTTGTCATGGAGACTGCCAGATTGAAGTATGCGAGATTGTCTTGCTTATTCGCGTCGATAAAGACAAAGTCAAACGGCGGTCGTTCTCCAGTTTCAACTTGGGTCGCCAATAACGGAAGAATGTCGAGGCCAGCACCCTGAAGGATCTCAACTTGTTCCTTTAAGCCCGCTCCCGTAAGATTGTCCGATGCCACAGCAGCGTACTCCTTGTCTATCTCTATCGTCGTTACTTTAACGGTTGGCCCCGCTAATGCCATCCATGCGGCGCTGTAACCACCTAGTGTACCGACTTCGAGAACATTGGTGGCATTGCAAAGCTGAACTTGTAGCTTGAGAAACTTAGCCTGTGCTGAAGAACAGGCGATATCTGGGAGGCCGGCGGCGACGGAATCGCGATAGATTTTATCCATTGCTGAGACGTACGAGTCTTTGGCATTATTTAAAAGGTGTGAGTTGACGTAATTGTCAACTTCGACATGCCTCGAATCTCTCTCGTAAGTAGAGTCATATGACTGTGAGTCAACGGGCGTGAACTTTGGGGCCGACATGATATATATCAATGGCCAATGTGCAATTTGGTGGAGAGATAGTCTTTTAGTCGGTTGAGCTTAATAGATGACGAGAAGGTGGGATCAAATAAGATATTAAATATATACAGCAGCAAATGTCAATCGCGCCCTTTAACAGCTCGAAAAGTTCTCATTCGAGCTAGAACCTCAAATTTGTGGGACTCAAATCATTGTAACGCCTCTCTCTTCGGCCCGAAGTCAGTCTTTCCGGCTTCCGGCGAGTATGACTCTATCCGCTGAACTGCGGGCATTGAGTCACCCCAAGACTGAATAGGAGGCTAAAGGCAATAATGGAGTCAATTGAATAAGTCAGCAATGTATACAACTAGTAACAGTAAGTTATGGACAAACACCAGCTTAGCATTTTAAAAATATTCTGCAGGAATAAGACATGTATCATAGCAAGGTTAGGTAGCATCCTTGACGTCTTGACTTCTGACTCATCTCCATCGTACAAGTGTTAGTATGACGTCTCGCCCTTCAGTCTGGGCTTTCGTCCCTAAGTAAATGGAACGGATTGGGAGGCGTGAATGAAGAGAGCTTTAGTCCAATTTAATCTGGCAATGAAAGCATGATATCCTCCTGTAGCAGTTCGAGGACGGTTGACAAGGTCTGCGGTGTATAAGGTCTAACGACTTTTGCTTCCTGGATGGTCTGGAATGTGCCATTTATATAAGGGTTGGGATATCTTAGCAACGTGCCGAGCGGCGACTGCCAAGGTAGTCAATATATACAATAACACTCAATCCGACCTCCAACAAATGGGCTCCGTCAGTGTTCCGATCCGAGCCAGCAGATCCTTCGAAGAGGTTCTGCAGTTATAACCAAGTATTACCGGTAGCTAACGTCGCGATCGTGCTGTTATCGGAGAAAAGAGAGCTGTGGTTAGTGGCGTCGTGGTTAAGACTCTAGTCGGCACCTACTGCCCAGAGATAGGTAGAGGGTCGTTATATCACTGAGCTTGGCCAGGTCTTGGGTCAGGTCCGAGGAACTCGGCCGAGGAAATCGCTAGATATATAAAGCGAGAACCTATATACTTTTTCAATAATTTACAACAGGTCGTAGAACATGACAGACTATATCCTAGAATATCTACTTCCAGATAACAGTACTAGATCCTAAAACTAGAAAAATATGTTAGTAATTACTAATAGCTATAAAAAGAGATAATT
>JAAQRH010000368.1:0-33223 GCA_013186785.1 Fusarium pseudonygamai
TCTCGCTTCACAGCATCGACAGCGTCGTCGTCAAGTTGACATACCAGCACGCTTGTGCTGCTCTTGCTGCGATTCGTGACTGTAGACACCATAGATTGCGGTAAAGGTCCACCGAGAGATATAGCACCCTTGAATTTCTTGTTACCTGGCGAAGTGCTCTCACCCTCGGAAACATCAGTGACCCGAGGGGTCTTGTTCAAAGAGGCTGCGAGACCAAGAGCGAGTGAGCCACCCTGCCCAAACCCAAAGAAAATGATATCTCTCATCTCCCACCCGCACTTCTCAATAAGGGTTTCCCCGATCAACTTATCCATGATCAGATTCCGAGCCTTCTCGAACCCAGAATCGTCCGCAATGTCCCCCGTGCTGGGATCAACAGTGAGATCATCACCCCAATGATATCCCGGCCTATCACCACCGAGAAGCGCAGCTGGCAGAACAGATGTACCGCGCACTGAAATAGCGAGAACACCGGGAAGATTGAGGTTCTTGGCGAAAGAGGCGAAAGGAACATCGTGGTCGCCTAGACCGTGGAAGAGAATGAGGAATGTGGTGGTTGATTCTGGTGGTGAGGGGAAGTGAAGAGTGTGAGGGAGGGTGTTTGATAGAGGGGAGAAGTCGTCTTCAGTGGGGATTCGAGGAGGCATTTTCGTTGTGCTGTTTGTGAGTTGAAGGATAATGAAGTTGGTGGTTGTGACGTTGAAGTTGTATGAATGGATAACGTGAGTGAGTACCTACTCAGGCGGATGGGGAAACCCTCAGGCTTTGGATTAGGTGTCAAAAATAACTAATCAAAATAGCTAGTAATATTATGATGAGTCCGCCTTAGTTTCAGCTGTACTTGCCTGAGTATTTTTGTTACTCAGTGTCGAAGTCTCAGGTTACATGTTTCATCCACTGCCAATATCTCCCTCTCCACAACCCCCCCACATTTGACGACATTTGACAACATACTATAGTACAGCATACACGAATACAAGTAAATAAAGTAACAGAAGCTTCCTATTTTATGGCGTTTTGCTGCGAATCCACCTCGAACGATGAATGCAAGAGCTCTACGAACTCGGCTCCAGTGTGCTTCTCTGCCAATTTCGTGGGAGGCGAGTTCCTATCTGAGACTTCCACGCCTTGTAATCAAATCGCATAGTCCTCCAGGCCCGTTGATCACCAGCATCTGTGAATACCAATCCCGCAAGCTCTTTCGGCTCTTCTCTGTCTATAAACTCGATCAAACATGGTGTAAGAACATAAGCGCTGGTTTGGTACCAGCCGAGCTTGTATTCCTCTTCAGGAGATTGCACTTGTACCGCCCTACCCAGAACCCCGGACCCAGGTTGACCTTCGACAAGTGACGTGAAACGACCGCGTGGTGCAAGCGAGTATCCACGGACTTTGGCATTTCGTAGTTTGGGGGGCTCAGAGGATTCAAGGACCGCTTGGAGAACGGCCGGCTGCCTGAGACTGTCGTAGAAGAAGTAATAGACGGGCTTGTAGTGATATGGGCACGGATCAGGAGGTTTCGGAATTGAATGAGCATATAAGGCACTGTCTGACGAAGTAGGTTCGTCTTTATCCGACGATTCTTTCGGCTCAGACCCTGTCGGGGTTGTTTTGGGCGGAGTTTGAGGAATGGGAGGCAGAGGCGGAGGCGGAGGAGATGGTTGCTTGCGCCGTTTGGCTCTAGTCATGATAGTCGATAGAAGGGCAATTCGATGTTCTAACACTGGATTTTGAAGTTGGTGGAAAGGTGTTTGTTGAAGCAGTGTCAAACGCTGTTAGCGGAAGCTTGCAGTTCTGATCAGAACTGCCAACCTTGCCTTCCACCATCCTATTGGATCTTACATTATCCATACCTTAAATCTGTAGTAGATAGGTACCTTCTCTAGAATGGCACGTAAGGTGTTTCCGCAGGCTGGTAGGGTACTGCCGATGGATTAATCGGGTCATAAGGTACCTACCAATTCTACGTCACGAGTAGACGTTATTTGCTAGGTAGAGCAGGACATATAGTAGACAAAGAGCACAAAGACTCTGAACAAGGGTGCCAAAGAAATACAACGATGATCATATTTGTTCGTTATCATGCTTGTAATAGTAAAATCTAACTCTTGCTTGCGCTCTTATCGGAAAAGACAGTCACCTACCAACATTGCCTTGTCTGCCTCAGCTGTCTTATTTCCAGCTGCTTTCTCCTTATCTGACTCGTTGGATCCGACCTTGTCTTCTGGAGGCTTCTCTTTATCCTTTATCTTCTTCTCCTTCTCCATCTTCTCCTTATCATTCATTCCCTTCTCCATCTGCTCCTTCTCGAACTTCTCCTTTCTTCTGATCTCTCTCCTTGTCTGACTTACTAAGCTCCGTGTTCCAAATCCTGGCCTTGTTTTCCTGAGACTGAAAGCATAACTTGATCATCGGCTTGACACACATCTTACCAACGTTCACTAAAATCGCCGAAATGACTTTTACCCCGCTAAACCAACTTACTATTGTCCAAACTGCGGGCCTTTAACCGTGAGGGTCCAGGCTTCATCTTGTTCCACTCACCATCTACTGTCCAGATGCCAGCCTTGGTATAGTCTCCACTTTCACTTCCATCCATATATGCAAAGCGGAAGTACTCTGGCAAATCTAAAGTGCTGTTTCTGCTCCAGACAAAGCTACGCTCCTCATCAACATCGCCGAAGTATGTACGGAAACGCTCGACGTCGTTCACCAGGATACTTATCCCATCGTACAGCTGCCGGGGCGGCTCGTTCCATGTAAATGTGATGTTTGACAATGTATCCGTGCCATTGGCAAGGTGAATGACAGGCTCGGTGATTGATGGTAATTTGGAGCCCTTTTGAGCATCCCCCTGTAGAGCTTCAGAGGTTTGAAGCACGGGGTCAAAGCCCCATCGAGCGATACCACTAATGAAGAGCCCAACGAGAAGTCCCTGGTATAGAAGAGATGGCCTTGTCTGCATGCTCGTTCCAGGAAGAAGCAGGAGGGCAATAATGTAGTGATGAATCCGCAGATTGAGGCTCGGAATGGTAAGAGAGATGAGGATGGCCCCGACAAGGAGTGCGTAGAGCTTGAGGTATTTGATCAAGCGTCCTTCTTTCCGGAAGAACCACACCTGTGAACAGACAATGGCGACAAGCACGATTATGATGATAGCAAGGGCTGCCCTGGCCCCTGGTTGCTGGTTCAGATCGTGCTTGTTGAGGCGCGAAATGGGGATGAAGCTAAGGGTATAGTTCTCCATTCCACCAACCCAGCATCCGCCGAGCCACAAGATTGTCTTTTCGACCTGTGCTGTGAGACCCTTGAGGGTGCGACGAACACCCATCTTGTCGTACATGACCCATGCACAAAACATTGCAGGGAGGAACTTTCCGATCAAGTTGGAGAACAAAGACGCCACTGTTCTTGATGGAGGCGGGTCAAGTGCCATGCCAACAGTCCAGAAGATGCCCGTGAAGATGGTGAAGAAGAAGAGCGGAGCCGAGTTGGTGAAGAGAGACAAAACTCCAGCAAAGACGGTTGAAACTGCCAACAAATCCCATCGCGAATCGATCGCGGAGCATTTGACATCTGGAACGAAGCGGAAGGACAATGGGAAATAAGAGTCAAATCCTATACTTGAGATACCATGGTGTCTAGACGCAGCATAATTCTCACTGCGGCCAACCAGCTCAACAACACCACAACCGCCGTCTTGGTTCGAAACAACGCCGGCGTGGATAGCAGCAGCACATACGAAGGAGTCACCGCGGTACACAGGCTCAGCAGACCCATTGGTACCCGGCCCTCCTACGACCATGGGTGCATAGATGAGCTCTTGGTCCCCAACCGCTCTGGGGTTCAAGACATGGTAGTTTTCGCAATTGGCCCTGCACTTAAATGGAAAACCACTGCCATTGAAAGGGCGACAGTCGCTTCCATCCAGTCCGCACAGGTTCCCGGCGGCCCAATATGAAACACCGCATCCAATGGTTTGCGGTGTGCCCCATCCTTCGATCTCACTGGCCATGGTGTCGCGGCGTTTGACGAGGGCGAAAGTGACGATCCAGATGGATAAATAGCAGAAGACGAGCCAAAATCGGTGTTTGAGATTAGGAATGAAGCGGTCGACAAGGACGAGGGGGTATTCCTGGATAGCTGGGAAGAGTGGTTTAATGCGAAAAGGCTGGGGGTTCACAGGGCCGTGAGACCATTTCGCAACCCATTTCGAAGCTCGCCGAACGGGATATGGGACCCAATTCCACCTCTTCCAGGTAGTCTCATCTTGGATGAACCGTGGGGTCGAGGGGCCGCTGTCATCGACTTCGAGTGTCGTTCCGGTATCGAGTGGCGCATCAGGATGGGTATAGGCATTCTCGCGATCCGAATCGCTGCCGCTGCCGCTGACGGGCACGACGCCAACGTCTATAGAATCGGTGCGAGCCATGAGGGGTTGTGATTCTTCGTCGTCTTCATGGCTCAACATTTCCGGGATATGGAAGAAGATATGAGGAATGGATTGCGTATACGAGAGCTAATGGCCTCTGGGCTTGGCTCGGCGGATTTGCCTGCTCCGGAAGACCCGGTGCCGAAGGATGCAGAGGAAATGTGGAGAATGGGGAGCGCTTATCGATGTTGGTGTTTCGTGAGGATCCTATCGTGTCACACTTTTGTTTTCGTTTTCCGACGTGGGTGCGGGGAGATACGAGACTGATGATGGGCGACGTTGAGTTGATGATGGTTTGACAATTCATACTGAGGTTTTAGGCCCAAAGCCTCTTTGTCCACTCAGTTACATCGTGTACCTCGATCGCTGAGACATGGGTGTCAGACCCGACGTAACCGTAACCCTGTATCTATCCGTGAGAGATTTATGATAGTGATTGGTTGAGTATCAGCCCTGCGGCCCGGACGTGCTGAACTGGAGCTAGTTCCCGTGAGACGCTGCGCTAAGAAGCAGGGACAGCGTGCGCCACTTTTATTCACCTCCAGTAGAAATGCACGCGACCACGATTCTACACCTAAATGCTGTATACACTTCAGTGACTGTGTTAGAGCAAGGGTGAGTATTTCTAAAAAGGATGCTAGGTTACAGCGACATATCTCTATCTTTGAGTGACACGGTATCACATACACAACAGTTCAGTTGTTGCATCTATTGTTTCCATTGTTTGTTGAGCAGCATAACAGCCCAACACCCAGAGTCTCGGGAGGTTTCGAGTTTAGCTAACGAGAAACTTACACAACTTGGTTTTACTTTGCTAAAGATTCTTTTTCTTCATTCAGCCTCCTCGGGCCTTTGCTATTATTCAGGCATCGCAAGTCAAGAAGTAACAAGCAAACACGCAGACGGATGGCATCGCATCATAGATAAACCTGTAGACCCTCGGGACTGCAGGAATTCTGACAGTCGAGGCCTGCATTGCGTTAACTTTTCATAGGATTGATGGTGGATACAGCATCACCTCAATATCGCAAAGAAACTTGCAGCTAAGTTAAAGTTTTGTTGGTCTGGTGCTCCATTAATTTCGTGCCCTGAATTGCCAGCTGATAGATAAAAACTGTCTTTTCCAGTGGCATTCATATATAATCTCTTCCACAAACCGTGTGATTTTACAACCTCATCATATCAACCATCGCTCAATTGAAGACATGATCACCACTCTCCAGAAACCATTCTTTCAAAGTCACGCCGTACTCCGTACCGGGGCTTCAGTATTCTCGAGATTATCTCGGTTTCATATCGCAAACCCCCTAGCACATTCTCCACGACGCCAATGGCGACCACCCATCTTTCGCCCGCAGCATCAAACCCGAGGACTACGAACACGACCACCTCTAGCCACACCTCCCTCCCGTGTTCTGTCAACGGACGAGAAGCTTGACGAACCCATGGCGTCTGAAGCAAGATTCGAGCAGGAATACAAAGCGGCTGGAAGTATCAAACAACGTCTTGTGGCTTTTGCCAAGTATCGAGAGTCCCTTGCTCCAGCTGCTGAGCGAGAAGATCCAGAGTTTCTTGCACGAAAGATCATCGCAGAACATGAGTATGAACTGAGGGAGGCTGAGATAGATGGATTCGGTAAGCAAACGCAGCATTCTGTATTGACTCTATACTAAGAATCTACCAGGGACATGTGTGGTTTTCATATTATGCATGTTCGTCATTTTCACGATGGTAAGAGACCTAATACGATTTATTTCCAAAGACGACAAGGAGCCCCCTAAGCCAGAATCGAGGAGCTTAGAGGAGAAAGATACTCCCGAGGCTGGCTCTACAAAGACTTATAGGAGGAAGACCAACAATGCTGAGACGGAAACCCCTGGGATAAAATGCTCATGCCATCGCCCACTTGAGCTCGATAATACACGAGTGCTGTGACATCGGGTATCATGATGGACCGCCCACTCGGGATCAGCCTCATGGAGTTTCACATATGGATCTTCCACTCCTGAGGCTTGAGGCCAGTACTGAAATCTAGCCACTCTTTTTTTCCTTGTTTGTAGATTAGATACCCTCAACTCAATCTTTTCATATAGTAATCGCTTGGCCTTAGCTTCCGATCACCAGATACGACTGAACATCCCATGAGTTCTTGACTTTCCGTGAGATACCCAGGTGAGGAAAGCCGCGAAATAGTACCCGACCATCTATGGAGTGAGAGTCTTGCCTTGATACCTTGGGTCAGTGGGTAGCTAAGTATTGTTCTTCACCGTCACTCCGCTCCGCGCCTTTCCCCGACCGCCCATTAGGAATAAGTCTTCCTCGACTTCCATCATATCATAATTGAAACCTAGAGCAGATTAGGGAATAAGAATCTACTTGATTGTCCCTTCAATTATTATCTACCATCTCGACGGCTAGATGACTTACATCGGGTTAACCTCGGAAGTCGAGACACAGTGCATCAGTGCGCATTCACACTCCCCACATCCAGCTAATCCTTACTCTGTACTGCAAATATACTCACAAACTCCTTGTGCAGACATACATGGCGATCACAAGTCAAGATGGCCCAACCTACATCAAAAGGATCAACACTAACAATGTTTGAACTACTGAAGCCTTCTGCTGCTGCAACTGAAGCTGGTGTTGCTCGGCTTGGCCGTCTAGCATTTGCTAGTAATCGAAGGATTATGCAGACACCAAACTACATCGCTGTTGCATCTCGAGGAGTTGTTCCTCACTTGACTCCAGACAATGTCGCCAAGCACACAGCGTTTGATGCCGCGTATCTAGCAATCGAGGACTGTATGAAGATTGAATCTATTTTTGAGTTCTAATCTAACGTTGAGGACAGTTCTTGAGAAATCACAACCTCCAGTTCTTCAGTTGCCCCCTGG
The DNA here is from genome assembly GCA_013186785.1 of Fusarium pseudonygamai. Lineage (NCBI taxonomy): Eukaryota > Fungi > Ascomycota > Sordariomycetes > Hypocreales > Nectriaceae > Fusarium > Fusarium pseudonygamai. The sequence continues at coordinate 7,330 of JAAQRH010000368.1, forward strand.
TATACCAAGAAATCTTCAGAGCTTTACTGCTTTCCCTTCAGATCGAGCACTTATTCTCGGCCCAAGACGGTTCCCAGCTGTGACAACACCTGTTGGAAATGGTGCTCATCATGTCAGCATTTTTACCTCTACCGGTTTCCGCAATCTCACCATCCCCGAGTTCACCAAGACTATTGAACTCACTCAACCAGACATCGCCATTCCTCCAGCTGACCTCTTCCACTCCAGCTCAACACCAACGTCAAAACGTCAAATTCGCATGGTTGAGAGAACCGAAGAATGGGTAGACGAATTCTTTCATCTTTCAGACCCTAAAGGTCGTCTAAAGGAGATGGGAGTTTCCATCTTCGCTCCTGTGTTGCCTGTCGAGTACCCTATACAATGGAACTACTTGCGGTTTCTTGCAGAAGACGTGCGAGATTCCCTCTCTGGTCTTGCAGTTTATGATGTTAACCTTGTCCCTGAGCTGGCGAACTATCCCTCTCTTGGACCTCTGCCGCGGTTGTCATTTGGACCATCTAAGAGCCCCCAGGATATTCTGCGGCAGATCGCTCTGGGTATCGATATATGCACGGTACCTTTCGCCAACACTGCCTCTGATGCAGGTATCGCCCTATCGTTCACCTTCCCACCCCCAGGGTCCTCCGAAATGCAGCCACTGGGTATCGATATGTGGTCAGAGGAGCATACGACATCCCTGCAGCCTCTAGTGAGCGGTTGCCAATGCTACACTTGCACCAAGCATCACCGGGCGTTCATTAAGCACCTACTGAATGCGAAGGAGATGTTGGGCTGGAACCTACTCCAGATTCACAATCATGCCATTCTCACTTCATTCTTTGAAGGCGTTCGGGCAGCTCTAAACGAGAGCGCCGAGAAGTTTGACGACCTTCATAAGAAATTCTTGACTGTTTATGAGCCCGAGGTCCCTGCTGGAACTGGAGTGAGACCCCGGGCCAGGGGTTACCATTTCAAGAGCATAGCTGGTCAGGCTAAGATCAACGAGCCTAGCTGGCAAGCGTTTGATTCGGTCGATGCCAGTCCCCACCCCGAGGCCATTGCAGAACCTCTGGCAGCTGTCGATGGAACACTGCCCGTCGATGAGGTTGCACCGAGTTTGGAGAAGTGACGGAGCTAATGTAGAAAGCCGTTCCTGTCATGTCAGGTACGGCCGCTGCGAAGATGTTATTCCGCCGATCTGGCTCGGCCCACCTTTGATGCGTGCTGATCAAGAGAAGATATGATATAGCCAGGCAGACTGGTGTTTGATCAACACGATTCCACTTAACGCATCGTCGATCTTATTACGGCTATAGTGGGCTTGCTTGACTTATAGAATAGAGTATTGCGCATATTTTGCTTGATTGTTGGAGCCGGAATAGAAGCAAAAAAAAGGGCAATTCTGACAGCATCCGATTTTCTCGTGAACCAACAACACCACAAAAGATAGGAAGAAGAGGATATGTTCACGTGCCGAGAGAGTCCCAAGAGTCAATGAACATACGACCCTGAAAGTTTATTGCCGAGCTTCGTAAAATTGCAGGTCTAGCCACTCAATGCCGAATTTGGAGCACGTTTCGGTGAGCCAGATGAGGCAGCTCCGAGCGGAATTCTACAGCTGATCTTATCTTCATCAACAGTCTAGAATGTGCGTATTTTTTATACCTGCCTATAAGAACTAAGGCAATGGACTCATGCCCTGATCAATACCCTATGCAGATGCTTTCATAAACTTTGTCAACGGCGTCCTAAATTTATGATGAGATTGACAAAGTTTAGGCTGGAATACCACTGAATCATCACAATAGGCTTGTTATCTCACCAGGCACGCAGATTTCATGAACAAGAGCATCGGATAGGAAGGTCACCTACCAGTGGTAAGAGTGTTTTACGCCACCTACGCCGAGAAATCCACCGGAGACTTGGTACGACGTCAAGTAGCAATTCGGCCGACAAGGCCCGATCGAGTTATACTAAGAAACAAGCTTGTCTGCAAAGTGGAATAAGAAGGATGAAGCTTTAAGCTTGATTGAAGCTAGCCAAGGCCTGCTCTCATGGATCTGGGGATCTGTGGAACTGCGGGAGCAGGGGTATAGGAGCCAATTGAACCTCACAATTCGCCCACGAGCGGCATCTGAGCTTCTGGAGAGAGCCACAGCCGAGGATCCCTGTCCTCTTTCTGCTCCGATCTCAGCTGCAACTGGTGCTCTCGGGTGAACCTGAGCTGGGATATCATGAGCCGGGATGTGGCGTTCACGTTCGGTCAACGACTTGGGACAGGAAAAGACGAGCCAAGGATCGGGTGATGGGGATCGGAGATATGTACAACCAACATGTCAACGCTCATCATGGCACCTGGGTTACATGAGGGATCATGATTTGACCTGTTTTGACTAGCACCAACGGCGTCCGTCGCCCACCCCGCTGCCAATCCAATGATTTGAATCCATGATGCTCCATAGAAGAGAATTGACAAGCATAAGTACTAGTTGCAGGGTCCTTTTGCAAGGAACGGGCCTGGCACAACTTACACACGTGCTATAGTCCTCCATCATGAGGCGCCAATCGTTTCCGTGATGCAACACAGAAGACGTACTTTTTTCATCCCAACACACTGGATCTGCCCGTACTCTCTCTTGCCGATCTAAACCTGTCTCGGGCGTTTGTCCTGGCAGTTTCCCGAGCTTAATTGGCCAGATGCAATGCGACGTTAGGCCAAGATCAGTTCATCATAAGTCTCCTCAGCTTGTCCCACAGAGGAAGGCCAATTGTCTATCCGTGACATGGGATAGCTTCTCGGGGACGAATTTGTCTTCCGGGAGGTAACTATCCACGTGGGATCGGCGTCGACGGCTATAAAGCCATGATGCCTCTCTGAAAGTCTAACTTATCGAGCTCCCCTCTCAAGCTGCCTCAGCTCGCGCCAACCACCAGCTTCCGCCTCCCAATCCTTGGAAATTGGTTTTAGAATCACAAGAATGGTCAAAATCAATGCCATTGCCGCTCTTGCGGCCTCAATTGCTGCTGTGTCTGCTCAGACCTACCAGCGTCTCGGCACATGTCCCACTCTAGGCTGTATTCTTCCCCCCGACCAGAGTGATTTCCTGCCTGGCCAGCTCTTCGATCTCCGTGTCGAGGTCCACGCTCCCGTCAACGGCTCTGAGGCTGCTCACAACGGAAAGCCTGACGAGAAGTTCACCGTGACCATCGCCAAGAAGGGCCAAAAGGCCAAGGATTTTGCAAAGGCCTTTGGTGTCAGTGAGCCCAAGCTCGAGACATGGAAGTTCAAGTGGTACGAGGATCTATTTGCCGAAGACGAGGACAAGCCCAGCATTGTCAACGTTGCTTCCAAGGTCTACCGCAAGATTGCCCTCTACGAGCCCGGCACGTACACCGTTACCCTCAACTACTACAACGGCGAGAAGACCACTGCCGAGTGGACTGTTCGCGAACTTCAGCCTAAGCGAAAAGCCAAGAATGTCATCTTCTTCATTGGTGATGGCATGACCACCAACATGGTAAGTCGAATCACAATGTGAGAGGCTCGGCTCGTGGAGGCTGACTAGATTCATAGATTACTGCCGCTCGTCTGTTGGGACACAAGAGCATCAACGGAAAGTACCAGACTCTGATGAAGCTGGACGAGTTCCCTGTTCTCGGTCACCAGATGACCCATTCGATCGACAGCTACATCACCGACTCTGCCAACTCTGCCTCTGCTCTCTACACTGGCCACAAGAGCACTGTCAACGCCATGGGGTAAGTAAACTATTGCATCACTAAAGATTAAAAGCTAACAACTCAGTGTCTACGCTGATTCATCTCCCAACCCCTTCGATGACCCCAAGGTCGAGACCATTGTCGAGGTCTTCAAGCGTGTCTGGGTAAGTTTGACCCCAATTGAGTTCACTTTAAAATTCTAATGCAACAACAGGGCGGTGCTTGGGGCGCTGTTTCTACCGCTTTCCTTGCCGATGCTACCCCCATTGCTCTCAGTGGTCACACCCGTCTCCGAGGCCAGTACGGTCCTTTGATCGACCAGGCTCTCAACGGCATGACCAACTACAGCTGGACCCAGCACGGTGGCCCCGACGTTTTCTTCGGTGGTGGTGCTGAGAACTTCTTCGCCGGTAAGGGCTCTTACCAGGGCAAGGACTACTACAAGGAGTTCCAGAAGAAGGGCTACACTGTCTCTCTTAACAAGACCTCTCTCCTCAAGGCCGATAAGAGCAAGCGTGCTCTCGGTGTTTTCTGCCAGAGCAACCTCCCCGTCTGGCTCGACCGCAATGTTTACAAGGACAACCTCGAGGGCCGCGACAACAACCCTACCGGCGGTAAGGGTGATGCTTCTGATCTCCCTGGTCTCAAGGATATGACCCTCAAGGCCATTGACGTTCTTGCTACCCGTGGCAAGGAGAAGGGTTTCTTCCTCATGTCAGAGGCTGCCTCGATCGACAAGCAGATGCACGCTCTTGACTACGACCGTGCTCTGGGTGATCTTCTCGAGCTTGACGATACTGTCCGTGCTACTGTTGAGAAGCTCAAGAAGCTCAAGATCCTTGATGAGACCCTCGTCATCGTCTCAGCTGATCACGGCCACGGTTTCGAGTAAGTTATCCTATTCCAATAGCCGTGACATCAGATAATTAACAATCGCAGCGTTTACGGTTCCGCCGACACTGAGTACCTCGCCCAGCAGGAGGATGACCGTGACAAGCGCCGTGCCATCGGCACCTACGCTCAGTCCGGTGAGTCTCAGTACACCAAGAAGGCCAAGGGCATCAACTACGGCACTGGCGCCAACTTCCCTACCAACTGGGAGCCCCGATACGCCATCGCGGCTGGTGTCGCTGCCGTCCCTGACCACCGTGAGGACTACAAGGTCAAGAAGGCCGGTCCCCGCGAGGCTGCCGTCGAGCTCAAGGACGATGACTACTACGCCAACCCAGAGGACTCTCCCAAGGGTTTCCTCATCAACGGTACTATCAGCACCGATAACGCCCAGGGTGTTCACTCTCTCACCGATGTCCCTGTCTATGCTCTTGGTCCTTGCCAGGAGACTTTCAGTGGCACTTTCAACAACGTTGACATCTTTTACAAGATTGCCAACTGCCTTGGTCTTGCTCAGGGCAAGAAGCAGGGATATTAGAAAATTATGAACCGGCGGCTGTGGTGGGCTTACGACGAGATGAATGAGTGATGTATAAGTTGGTAGATGATAGAGATGCAAGTGCTGCGAGGTGTAATAAGGGGAACTTTTGAGCAATGAGCAATACACATTTGAATATTCACAGATTTTTATTCATTCGCATTTCGCATGCGAGCATATCTGGTTGTTAATTGTTACAGATTTCTGGTGATCTTCCTCGGGGCCATGTCAATTTGACTCATGGGCTTTCTTGCTGATAGCGAATTCCGAGGCAATTCCAGACTTTTTCTAAGTCGTCACTCATAAATCATAAATTCATAACCCTTTTCTTCCATAACATTTCCCATATGATACACGTGCGATATGACCCGGCATTCGCCAAACTTCGAATGCACCCTAGTCAGTAGAAGATCTGCTTGCCGATGTCATGAGGGGATAACTAGTCCGTTGTTTGTAAGCCAAGCTGATCAATCAGCGACATGACGCCGTTCATATCGGTAGTCTCTGGATCGTCATGATCTCTGGGACGAAGACAATCGCCGTTCAGCCAAATGGAGAGACGATCATGGTTGTGAGCACGCTTTCGGAGCTTCTGAACCTCGGGGCAACAAACCCCCCCTGCGACAACGAGTTGGATGTTGGTGGTATGGTGGCACATAGCATCTAACCGCTCAAGGTGGTTGGAAAAGAAACCTGGTCCTCCCGCTGTCATGATGCCTGCGAAACCAAGAGTGGTGAGCTCTGCAATGACAGCTTCTGAGTTTCCACGTTCAGCGAAGTGGTCGAAAGCACGGTTGAAGACACAACCAAATGGCTTGGCCATTTCAATGAGGTAGCGACAGTATGCTGAGTGAATGACAATTTTGTTGCGAGAGTTCTCGGCTGTTTCCTCGTGGCTACGCCTAAGACATCCGAACACGAAAGAATCTCCACGGATAGCATTCATGACGCCTGTTTCTTTAAGCTGGCGAATAGACTCGCTCATCTGGACGAGTTCGTTGTTAGAGTACACGTAGTCGTGAGACTCGCCTGGATCAGAATGATTAGGAGCTCCACGGGGTCGAATGACGCAGCTGATTGGGATGTGGATCTTTCTTTTGAGATAACGAAGCTCCTGGGGAGTGGGAGTCACTCCGCCAGCGGTAGAGGAGCCCTTTCGGCAGAGGAGAAGACGCTTTGCACCAAAGTTGGCGGCTCTGAGAGCGTTGTGGGGGCCATAGACTGTGACCTCGAGAGGGATCTGTCGTGGGTATTTAGCTGGCAGAGGCGGCATCTTGAGTCAGTTGAGATGGTTGGTTCGTTGGTGCTGGCGTGAGGACACTGCAGGTCAGATGGAGATGCAGATGGAGATGAATGACAGGAGAGAGTTTGTGATGCTGTGAAGATGAAGCCCGAGGACGATATCGGAAAAGAAGAGAAGGAGTCATATTGATCAGCTGAGAGTATTCGCTTGTCAGGTGATGATGATGCCATTGTAAACTCCCCGTTTCAGCATGAGTGAAGCACATCTCATACCAGAGTTGATGGTGGCTGCCACGTTGAATCATCGAACAAGATGTTGAAGAACTTGTTTTGTTGCCAACGCCCCCACCCATCAAAGGCGCGTATACGCAGATTAATTCACTCACTGATACTTCTCAGTGCTTTGTTCAATACTTTTTTATTATAAAGAATTCTGCTAGATGGCGCCTGTGATAAATTCGTTGGTGTTGACATTGCCAAACAAAGCCCGTCTGCTCAGACCTCGCCTCATCCCACCACGATACGTAAATGGAAATCAATTAAACGCCCCTCGGCCAAGGATACCCCGCTAAGATTGCACCGCAGTGGAGCATCTAACCCCTGTAAAGAATCACAGAGCTTCTATTTACAGTGGAGCAGGCCAACAACTGGACCACTAATGCCAGGCGTTTCTGCAATGTTTTTAGGGGACCTGCAGAGGCAAAAAAAATTACCGTGAAAAAACAGGGGTCCTTCGGTGCGGGAGCCAATGACATCAGCGACAACCCCACCTCGAGAAAAAAAAAAAGTTGATTTTCACCGCCGAGGAGCTTTCATACGTAGCTCGAGATGAGATTTTTTTAATGGGTGCGGGCAGAGCTTTTAGTAAATAAATAAAGCACCTCTACACCGATCTTCCTCGTCCCTCTCTCCTCTTTCACATCTTTCACATTTTTTCGTTTTTCTGTCCTTTTATACTATACAAGATACCCCCTCAGTTTCTCTCGTTTATATCGAGTGATTTGAATGCATCCTGATTCTTTCAAATTAAAGTTCAAAATGTCTGCCGGAGATATGCACGACGAGCAGGTCAAGGAGGCCCTCATCACCTATGAGAAGCTCCAGGCCATTGAGGATGACTTCGAGGATGTTGAGCTCGAGATCCGTAAGTCAATTCTTGACCCTGTCTCGCATCGCAGAAACTCTACTAACAGCAGCAGTCCGTCAGCAGGATAAGCTCACCAAGGACCTCTACGTCAAGCGCCAAGAGGTTATCGCCAACATCCCCCAGTTCTGGCCCCTCGTTTTCGAGCAGTCCCCTCCCGAGGTCGATGAGTACATCCAGCCCAGCGACTCCGAGCTCCTCCTCAACGCCCTGACCGGCCTCTCCGTTGAGCGCTTCGAGCTCCCCAACGGTGACCCTCGCTCCATCTCCCTCAAGTGGGAGTTCAAGGAGAACGACTGGTTTGAGGACAAGGTTCTCGAGAAGAAGTTCTACTGGCGCTTCCACAAGGACGGCTGGGCCGGTCTCGTCTCCGAGCCCGTCGACATCAAGTGGAAGGAGGGCAAGGATCTGACCAACGGCATGCTCAGCCTCGCCAAGAAGGTCTACGATGAGGAGAAGGCTGGCGAGAAGCTCGGTGAGACCGAGGCCTCCAAGAAGCTCCTCAAGCTCATGGAGGAGACTGGCATGGGTGGTGTCAGCTTCTTCTGCTGGTTCGGCTTCCGCGGCCGCAAGGTCAGCCCCGAGGAGTCTGAGGAGGGCCGCAAGCTCGAGGAGGAGAAGCGCAAGGCCCGCAAGGAGGGCAAGTACGATGAGGATGATGATGACATGGACGAGGACGACGACGATGATGAGTACGAGTATGAGATCTTCCCCACCGCCGATGATCTCGCCGTCTTCATCGCCGAGGATCTGTGGCCCGGTGCCATCAAGTACTTCAGTATGTACCTCTCACAGCGCGAAGCAGAGACAGTTCAGGTTTAACAAGCAATACTAGCCAACGCCCAAGAGGCCGATGATATCCCCAGCGACCTCGAGTTCGAGGAGATGGATGAAGATGACTCTGATGACGATGAGGCCCCTGCCCTGAAGAAGCGTAAGGCCTAAACCGTCCAATGATTTTTTTTTTGTTTGTTTTTGGTTCATGATGATCTAATTTTTCTCTCGGTAAAGAATAGACTAAGGTACGCGGATCAAATGATGGCTACGAAAAACGGTTTGGGATTAGGGAAATGGGATGGATCTACCGATTGGGTTTTCGGTAGATAATGAAATAAAAGGATTGAATTCATGAGCAGTTTCTTGAGTCTCTTTGTGATACTCCGACGACGAAGTGAAATGATGTTGCATACTGCTGTTTATTCCTTTGCCATGGTCCACTTGAAGCTCTCGAGGAATGGCCTGATCAGTAAAGGACATGAATAAAAGCGAATGAACCTCATCAGACAGTTGACTCTACCTAGTTACTGATGAATTGGTCATGTCTCTTTTTACAGGTCGTAAAAAGAGCGGGGCATGACACCCTCTGATGATGTCAAGTGATGGAAATCCGGGGTAATTAGCTTCCTCTTTGTGACTGTTGATGATAAACGGGAAACAAACAAAACACGAGGCTACGTCAATTCAGCGAATGATTCCAAAGAGTTACCAATTCGGACTTGTCCAAGAACTCCCCGCTCAAAGTCAACGTGCGAGATCCGAGATCTGATTATCTCAGGTTGGGCTGCTTCATTTGTCAGCCCACCTTTGTTTTGTATGTGATATCATCGTCACCCCAAGTACACATCACATATTGAACATTTGAAAAAGGGCTACGCTTCTTCTGTGCTTACCTGTAGCCACTTTCAAAAACCTTGTATTCCCCTCCATGTTGGCGAGATCGAGCTTGAGAGTCTTTGCTAGACCTACCACAAAAATACGATACTCAACAATGGCGACTCCCTTCAAGATTCAGCTAGAACCCCAGAACTCGGGGCTTTTAGGGATGAAGCTTGGTCAAAGTGAGGCCTCAAAGGCAACTGACCTGCTGCAGAAGGATCTAGAGGTAACCTGAACCGAAGCAACACACACTGTGTATCAACTAACAAGTCAAAGACTAACACTGATTAGAACCACCATGTCTTCTTCAACGAATCTGGCTTTCACGACCATGTAAATTCTCTTCTATATGTGGCTCATACTTCGCTAACGGCATTAGATTGTTCATCAAGTCTTGACTTTATATGGTACCGGCGCAACCACAAAGGACCTGGACACTGCCTACAACGCCAACAAGACATATCAGCTTAAGGCCATGAAACCAAAGCCCGATGTCGTTGACAAACTAGAACACGGCTCAGACTGGTCACAGTATCTTGGCAAAGGTAGAAACTATGCTACATTCTTTCGTTTCTTCCAGGACGAAATCGAAAGAATAGGATGGCAGGACACACTCAAGGAGTATCTCTTCAAAGACGATGCTCGAGGCCGCGACATGCAAAGCCGTCTATTCGCCGGTATTCTTCACCCACTTATTCAGTTGCTGTATGGCATGGAGTGGTCACAGCCCATGATAATCGCTTCAGCTCTTGCACAGACTGCTGTTCATCGAGACGATTATAAAGAATTTCTCACAGCCGCTGCTGAAAAGTCTCAAGCTTCCGATGCGCTGCCTAAGATGAAGACCATTGGTGGCCTTTATGAAGACGCCATAAAGAATGATAAACTTCGAACAAGCTCCCATTGGGATGATTCCAATCGAATCTTTGATGGCGTATTCACGAGGGCGAAGGACGAGATGATTACTTTGGCTGCGAGAGTGAGGGTTGATGAGGAGGAGCTAGACGAAAAGGTCGCCGAGATGGTGCATCATTCTGCTTTTGTTGCTTCAGCCGCTGCCCTTCACCCCCCTCACGCTCCAAGATTCGAATTTATTCTCATGCAAGTCTTCCCTTTCCACAGTGACCACATTGCTAACTGTGACAGGCATCACATAACATCGACGCCATTCTTTCTCACGCTAAAAGAACAGTCCTGGATTCCAGCATCAACCAAGGCGCGCTTCTTGGAAAACAAAATCCGCATGGATCTCCTACAGTACATCGCTCGTGGCTCGCCAGCTCTTCGCGGCGATTTGCTCCGTAGCTATAAGCCCAAGGATGGGGCTAATCTGGTGGGCAAGCCAGAAGATCTGTTCCCAAGGATTCACAAGGTTGTGGACGATGGGCACACTGTCAAGCTGGCCAGGGCATTGATGCTGGCTCAAAGAGTTACAAAACCGTATGAGAACAAGGAGTGGGTGAAGATCAAAGGAGATGACGAGTGGTTGAGGGCTGTGTACCTGCTGCTAGATGCCAATGAGGAAGCTGATAGGCAGGGAGGTACCATGTGGGTTAGATCTTCAGGGTTTGATGAAGCTTGGGAGGATATTCCCAAGGCTAAGATGTAAGACATCGGAGACTAAAGGCTTGTATGATATGCATGGGTATTATGAATCGTATTTACCGTCTATTCTAAACCAATCCATTCATCGGATCCCGCCTCAGACTGCTCATCCCCATCAACATCCATAAGCTTCACATCCACAGTTTTGCTACTTTCCAATGTCTTGACATCCTTCTTCCCAGACTTGTCCTCCGCTTGACCCAACAAATAATCAACCATGTACACGTTTTCGTCAGCAAGTCTCCTAATCTCATCCCTCATCTTGGATACAGCTCGCGCAACGACTCTGAGCTCAATGTCGGCCTTGGCACGGTTTGCCGAGAGCCAAGCTCCGTGCTTATCAACGATAGCCTTGATCCAGACGAGACAGAACTCGATGTGGGGTGACTCCTCGGTCTGGGCGGCGACGAAGCGGAGAAGGCGAGAAACATAAACGGTAGGGAGGTCGGCAACGACGAGAGGAATTTCGGCGGAGGGGATGGCTTGGAAGACTCGCTTGATCAGACCAGCTTCGTTGAGGCGGAAGGCCATGACAAGTGCCTTGAGGTAATCTTGCTCTGTCTCGAGAACAGCAAGTGTTGAGGCAGGGGTGATCTCCATGTTCAGGTCGAAAGGGTCGAACTGGATGTCCTGATCCAAACTGTAGATCAAGAGACCCTCCGTAGAGGCAGCACAGAACGCAGTGCCTGCAGGTGAGAAACCGATGCCCGTCACCCGCACCTCAGGGACCTTCCTTCGTGCTGAAGGATCACCACGTTTTGATCCTGGCAACGAGCTATCCACGCGGTCTTCGCGGTCTGAGGCTTCCTGATCGTCGAGATCTCCAGCAGGGCCGGCTTCAGTCAATAACTTGCTGTTGAGGAATTCCTGGGTACCGGAGAGAGAAAGGTTGACACTGACAGTGTACTTCTTCAGTAGCACCATGGTTGTCACAGAGTACAAGCAGATGTACTTGCTGTTTCCGCCAGCCAAGAGACAGCTGCCATCAGCACTATATCGGATTGTGTTGAAGCTCTTTGTGCCGGCCATATTGGCCGCAGTTCGGCGATCTGTGAGTTTTCGCCCTCCCGAAACATCTCTTCGTCCATCCACTCCAGAAGTCTGCTCTGCATCTGTTACCGACCAGAAAGTAAGCTGGCCATCTAATGTTGAGATGGCAAGTTGCAAAGAATCTGGGCGGACAGCAATATCGAGAACATCAGCCTGGAGCTGCAGAGGCTCGCTGGTCTGTGTCCGGCTAAAGATAGACCAGATACGGGCTGTGCGGTCCCAAGAACCACTAACAAGTGAGTCACCATTGGGTGTGAATGCGAGAGACGAGACAGGGCCCTCGTGGCCTGATAGCTGATCAAGAAGTTGGCCTGTCTGGACGGACCAAATGTGAATGTCGAAGGAATCGAGAGATCCAGCAGCTACGACTTCGCCGCTGGGGTCAACAGCCATGCATGAGAATGACAGTCTCGTAGGTGCTGTGAAAGTTCGGAAGTTTCGGTACCGGATTAAATCCCAGGCTCGAATAGATCCATCCAGACTTGAGGTGAAGAGAACATTGCCCTTCTTGGCAAACTCGCAAGCTGTAACTCCGCTAGTATGCTCAGTGAAAGTAACTATACAGAAGCCTGACTGAATATCCCAGACCTTAATCTTTCCGTCATCGGCAGTGGTGATGATGCGCTGGCCGTCAGGTGAGTAAACCAGAGCGTTCATGGCGTCGAAATGGCCCTGCTGTTTAAGGATGTAAGATTCAGACTGCCACTCCCATACCAGTAATTGTCCCAGCTTGGACGCACCAAACGCCAGCCACTCGCCACTTTTGTTGATGGTGACAAAGTCGATATCGTTTTGCGAGATGCTCAGCTTGTGTATCATGTTGAAGTCGGGCATCTCGTACAGGCCAAATAGACCGTTGGAGAAACCAGCAACCAGGAGATTCGTCTCAGGGTGGAAAGCAGCACATCGCACATGAGCGCTTCCCTGCATGAAGTAGTGCCGTTGGACAATGCGCCATCGCATATCTGAATCATCATCGTCGTCATCCATCTTGTCGTCGTCCTTAATACGGTTGATAGGCTTGACATATTGCCAATCAAAGACGGCGCCATCCTTACTAACAGTGTAAATCATTTCCTGGTTTTCTGAAAACCAAGCGCCGATGACAGCCTGTTTATGGCCTGAGAGCACCGTGGGGGTGAAACCCTCCTCAGGGTTCAAACTCCATATCCGCGCGGTGAGATCCTTGGAAGTTGTGAGAAAGAATCGCGAGTCGCTGGACCACTCAATGTGGCTAACAGTATCGAAATGGCCGGTATGTGTGTGGTAACGAACGAAAGGAGCAAACTCGAGTTCGCCCTCGGCAGAAGCATCGGGGGTTGAGGGGACATGCCAGACCTCAATTTTGCGCCCCAGTCCCACGGCGAAATGTCGACCAGATGGCGAGAATGATAGTGCTGTGACGGAAGATCGGAAAGAGAAGTGGTATATGGATATCCTTCGAAGGACATTGGTCAAGATCGCGTGTCCATCTTCGTCAATGGACAGGAGAAGGTTGCCGCGTGGTGTAAGTCCGATACGGGCAATGTTTTTGCGATGAGCGAACGGGAGGGTGTATGATTTGTTTCTAAGTGAAAATTAGTTTTAGCCCTTTCATTTTGAGGTTTAGACCGGCTTAAAGCAAACTTACTCTACCAGATTAAAGACAGTCACTCTGTTGCCGACTGGCGAGAAAAGATGGGTGCCATCGGGGCTATAGAGCAGGTTGCCCTGGCAGTAAACAGTGCCCAGCAAGTTCGAGAACTATAATGATAGGTCAGCATATCGTATCGAAGCTGGGATTATCTCACTGTCATCCTTACCTTGAAATCGGTCTTCATTATTGTCTGCAGGTCATAGCCATGATGCTTCTAAACATCAAATCGCAAACCCGCCAAAAATTCATCGTTGCGCCTTATCGATAAGAGCCAATTTTTTGCGATAGTCGGCGGTGGAGTTATTCCGAGACCATAATCTGCCATGAGAATTCCATTGTGGCTGGCCCCTCTGAGAGTAAGAAAACGTCTTACATTACGCTATAATGTCAAAAATATTCAAACCGAGACCCACTAATCATACATAAGATTATACTAAAAGACACTAAGGCTTCCTAAATCTTTTTGTCATCTAGGATAAAAGACCTACTCGTTTTTACTCCCCTCGACTGGCTTCTGGCCATAGCTCAAGGGACCAATGCAAGCTAGGGGCAGTGGCTGTTTACTCGATCTTGCATGGCAAAGACCCGTTTTGTTTGGCAGCTTTCCTTGCTGCCCCGTGTCCACTAGCCACTGTCCACTCACGGTACCGTGTCAACGCTAGCCTATCAGAAGCAAGCGTCCCTGGCAGTTGCTTTTAGGGGGAAAGGGCAGGAAATTCGTTCCAATTCCCCTGAACTCAGGCAAGCACGAGCTGTCCCTAAACCTCCCTCTCCACCTTGAACCTTTGCACTCGTTCGACCTTCATCGCGATATCGCAGTCGCTTGTTGTCTTGCATTGCATTGTCTTTGTTTTAAAGTCGTGTTTTACGCTTCACATCCTCTTCTAATTCAACCTTTATCTTCCCATCCCCGAATCAAATCACTTCAAGATGGCTTCTGCAGCTGCCGAGAACGCTTCACCGATTGGTATTGCCAATCTGCCCAACCAGCGACATAAGATTGTCGCGAAGCGTGGCGCCGGTTTCACTATTATGGTATGCTTCTAAGCAATCAACTCACTCGTTTTGCATTGCTATGTATACATAACAAGGCACATCGAGACCTTCTGAACTATTGCTCACCGCATCATGTCTAGGTTGCTGGCGAGTCTGGCCTGGGCAAGACTACCTTCATCAACACCCTTTTCTCCACCACCATCAAGAACTATGCCGACCACAAGCGCCGCCACCAGAAGCAGGTTGATAAGACTGTTGAGATCGAGATTACCAAGGCCGAGCTTGAGGAGAAGTTCTTCAAGGGTATAGCTCTCTGAATGAAGCATGCTGTTACTCAACCCTCGCTAACACCCCCTTTCAGTCCGACTGACCGTTATCGATACACCCGGATTCGGCGACTACGTTAACAACCGCGATTCTTGGATGCCCATTATCGAGTTCCTTGACGACCAGCACGAGTCTTACATGCTTCAGGAGCAACAGCCCCGCCGCCAGGACAAGATCGATCTTCGTGTCCATGCCTGCCTCTACTTCATCCGCCCTACCGGCCACACTCTCAAGCCTCTCGATATTGAGGTCATGAAGCGCCTCTGCTCGCGTGTCAACCTTATCCCCGTTATCGCCAAGGCCGACACCCTCAGCCCCGCCGACCTGGCCAAGTTCAAGCAGCGTGTAAGTAATTATGCATCGAGTTCACAGCACCCAGTTCTAACTATATCTAGATTGTCTCTGTCATTGAAGCCCAGAACATCAAGATCTACCAGCCCCCGATCGAGGAGGACGATGAGGCTGCTGCTCAGCATGCCCGCAGCCTTATGAACGCCATGCCTTTCGCTGTTATCGGCTCCGAGAAGGACGTCAAGACTGGTGATGGCCGCATTGTCAAGGGCCGACAGTACTCTTGGGGTGTAGCCGAGGTTGAGAATGAGGACCACTGCGATTTCAAGAAGCTCCGCTCTATCCTGATCCGAACACACATGCTCGACCTTATTCACACCACCGAGGAGTTGCACTATGAGGCTTACCGCGCTCAGCAGATGGAGACCCGCAAATTCGGCGAGGCTCGTCCCCGAAAGCTCGACAACCCCAAGTTCAAGGAAGAGGAGGAGGCTCTCCGAAAGCGTTTCACCGAGCAGGTCAAGATCGAGGAGCAACGTTTCCGCCAATGGGAGCAGAAGCTCATCTCCGAGCGCGACCGTCTCAACAAGGATCTCGAGCAAACCCATGCTCAGATCAAGCAGCTCGAGCAAGAGCTGGAGCAGATGCAAGGCAGCGCTGTCCGCAGCCACGGTCGTCGCTAAACAATTTCGAGCACGTCTTTATGCACACTTGCTTGGCTGCAGTTGGACAGTCGTTTCTTCAAGTTTCTTTTACCTGGAGCTCCGTTTTGGGGTTTGGAGTTGAAAAATGAAAGGTCCGAAGAATACCACAAGAAGACAGGAGAGGGACCACGAGTTCATGGATACAGCTCCTCGCTCTTCCCCACGGAGGTCAAGGAATAGCTGCCCTTGCTTGGACTTGTTATCATGGCCGCGGCATGTTGTGTAGGAGTTATGATTCCCTCCCCATGATTTTGTTTGTTCGTGGTTGCTATGCCGGCAACTCATACTCACAAGTAGGAGACGCCTTTGAAGCGAACAAGACGTATGGAGAAAGCCTTGATAGTCTTGCCCTTTTTTTATTACAACCTTTTACTAGAGCCCTTTCTCTCAGCTAGGCACATTTTAGTTTCGATGTAATTTCAATCACAACATTTTATGATACCAGTTTGAGATTCGAAGGTTTCATACAATTGCATAAACCCTCTGGCTGCTATCCAATAATCCATGAGATGTTGCAACAGTCCCATTAACCAATTGTGAACCGGGAGAACCAACCACCAAACTCCATGCTCTAAGCCAAGCTGACCGAATTCATACCCAAAAAGAAATACAGTGTCCTCTGAGTACAATACTGAAATCACTACAGGTTTCAAGTCAACCTCAGTCTTTCCGTCTAGGACATTACCCCAGACCCCCAGTGCTATAAGGCGTCCATGCTAGCCCGCGTCGTCAGTTGCTCGTTCTTATTTCCAAGTCGCGAAATCTGCAGGAAGACATCCGTTCCGTAGCCCTCGAGGCTATGTAAGTCAAGATTCCCAGCCCAATACTCAGCATAGACACGGCTCAGAGGTAAACCCATGCCGAGGCGCAGGTTGGGCGGCCGACTGGTGAGAGATGATAACGAACTCTGATATGGGGGTGCTTTCAAATCTGCACGCCCCAATTCCTCCTCTACGTGAAGCTCCTGCATCGTTGCTGCCATCTTGGGTACCTGCGCAAGATTCTCGAGACGTCTTTGACTTTGCGGACCCTTGCTGAAAGACCAGAGATGTGGCAGTTCAGCACGAGGGATACCACCACCACGGTCGCAGATGCGGATAATAACATGTTGCTGGTTCTCACAGATGGTTATCTCCACAGGAGGGGGCTTCACACTGTCAGGGTCCGAATGGATCCTTTGGTGTCGATCAATGACAGCCTGGACAGAGTTGCGGAGGAGCTCGCCAATGATGTACTCGAGATGGCTTAGAATGTAAGGAAAAGAGGCATCGAGATGGCCATCAACTGTGATTTCGGGAATCTGGACGCCAGGGCCATTCGTTGTCCGTGCAAGAATGGTGATGGCTTTGGAACAGCGCTCGACAACATCCTTAGCATAACATTTAATAAACACTTCGCCGATGAAGTCGGATTCGGAAAGTTTGGCTCCGGGAGAGAAGTTGGGGGAGTTGTAGGTTTCTGTCAGCGAAAGATGCTGCTCAGCGATGACACGTCTAGAAATGCGCTGCTCTATGTTAGTAAATCACCAAAGCCGTGTAAGAATGAGCACCGTACCGATCTAAGAATGGTGTTCATGAAGTTATCCAGATCTTGCGGACTCATGAGACCACCGCATTCTAGGATTCCCATAGCAAGCTTCGGTATCACAGTCAAGTGCCCCTTGAGGTTATGGCTGATGAGTTCGCACAGCTTGTCGTTATCCTCCAGTGTTTTAACCTCTTTCACTTTGCGAAACGTATCGAACGCGTGGTAGTAAAGGTCGTAAACCTCTTTAATATGTGAGTTCGTAGTAACGACATAGGGTAAACGTTGCATATCTCGGATTCGGTGCGCAATTCTAATCACATGTCAGATCTCTTTATCCTATGCGAAGCTTCTCAATACTTACCGTGTAGGTAATTCGGTGCGAACATAGTTAGCCGAGCTTATCAGACGAGATTCTGTAAGAGAGCGGCCAAAAACCATAAGCTGGCGGAGACTGATAGGACGAGCTTCTTTCGCGACCCAGCTGAAGGCATCATGAGTTAGCTTTTGCAACCAGCAATCATAAAAGAAAATTACATACTCGTCAAGAATTGAAACAGGACGCCATGATGCGTTTGTACCTGCGCGAAACTGAACGTTCGTATAGGAGGTACGGGGGATATTCGCCAGGTAAGGGCGCGGATCTGTCAGTTTACATCGCCTGCTCTGTCGCAGGGCGATGGGTGGCATGTCGTCACAGGCACATGCGAGGATGAATCGAAGTCAGTATTGGGTGATTCGTTAAGCCCAATCGGTTGGCGTAAGCATATAGTGTGCTTTCAGACGATGCTCTTCGTTTGAAAGAGGAGAGTATAGATTGTAGGAGGGAAAGCAGGACAGTCTGCATACGCCGTCTCGGTGGGAAGGAAGCTTTGAGCGAGTGACTCGATACCTGCTGCCCAGGAACGGGATTGGAGTTTTACCCCACATCTTGTTGGCGATACCGGCCCGCCCAAAATGGTGGGTTGCAGGAACGAGGAGAGGTTTCCGTTTGGGTTTACCCCGGTCACAACTGAGTTCTGAGGCTGATGAGCTTAGCACAAGCTGTGAAGCTGTAGATGGTGCTGTTTGAGAATTGTGACTATATGTCTACAGGAATCATGTCCATGGCAACCCGTCATTCCATGTTTTGTTGTATGAATCTAGGGTATCTTCTTGGGTCTATTCAGGTAGCTGTGGCGTCTGATTGTTGCATTGTGGCAATGAGCTGTAACGGCTCGTGAGTATTTCATATGGTCTGAATAACTGTTCAAAATGGTGTAAAGGGAAATAACAAGTCGTGTTTGATCAATTACGAAGTTTGTCCTTTTTAGGGGAAGTGCTGACGCGCGCTTTGTCAATTCAAATTGTTGCTTCAAAGTACTACCCAAGCTAAGGTAGAACTTTATAACATGAATCTATGAACATGTCAGCCAAAGCATATCAGCTCCGTACTGCAAAGCTGAAAACGATATGGAAAACACAAACGAATATGTGTCCCAGCTTGCGTCAGACCGCCTATTATTGCCAGCTCACTCGTTGCATGCATCCTCAATGAAGGTGCAAGCCATCAAGACCTTAGGTAGGTAGGCATGATTTATCTGACAAAGACTCAAGCTTAGCCTTTGGCTAGGTATGAGAGACTGACAACGTCATTGGCGGGGTGACCTGATGACGCTTGGCGTGACTGTTGTCTGTTAAAGTAATACAGCATTTATAGTGTATTTGTCCGCAAATAAGAAGTCGCGTGACAACATTTGCAAGCTATCGCCTCACCACTCTCGTCAAGCCTGAAGTCTCGCACAACTCTTGTTCCCGCTGAATGATTGATTACTACTGGCTCTCTCTGCCTGTCGATGCAAGGCATTGGATCCAAACTCACTCACTCACTCACCTCACACTCCTTTCTCCCAGTTTAGTTTTATCCTCCAAACTACAGCCTCTTCTCTTTGTTTAGACGCGACCTGACTTGACCTGGAACTTGAAAGGTCTAGGGGCTTAGGACCTGAGTTGTGGGCATTGTCTTTTACTGACATAACCGACCGCTCTACTCTTTTTTCTTTAACAGTGCAGAACTCGTCGTCCCCGATCGTCATAGCATAGCATACCTAGCATTGCCCTGCCTTGCTTGCCTTGCATCGCATTCACTGCCTTGCGTTGCGCTCCAGTTCCGAGCTCTCTTTTTTGGAGAATACTATTTTTGCTCGCGGCAGCACTTGGTCTCTTATTCCCTGCCCTTTGCGCCACTCGACATCGTCGAGCTTTGGCTGAAGCGCCTGCATTGATTAAGTTGCTCTGTTCTGCTACTGCTACACCAGTCTTTATATCGTGAGGTTTACCTACTCCCTCGGGTGTCTGCCTTAACGCCACCGATTCTTCCGCCTCGGTCGCAGCTTCTTCAAAATGGTACGTTCCAGTCGCTGCTGCCCCTTCCCGTGCAATCTTGTTCCATGCAGCTTGCCGCGACTGCCATGATCGCTGGGGAGCAACTCGTGCAGTCCCATCAACACAGCTGCGTCATCCTCCTGGCACTGCGATCGTCACATATTATGCAACTTCGGTTTGACCTTATCACATCTTCTTGACATGAAGCATTGCGCAGACTTCGCTACCTAGTGCCCTGAAGACATCATCACCTCCAATAGCCTACCAGCTGCCCCTCACCACCCACACTAACCCCAGTCACTCCCGATGCCGACATCATGACCTCGTTTCATCGCCGCTTGTGCTTTCGCTCAGGACTCAACGCTGACCGTCGCAATCTGCTGCAGACCCACGATATCAACTCACCCAATGACATGGTCATGGACACGGACGATTATATCGGCGTGGCCAACGAGCCAGAGAAGGTCGCCATCATTAACCCCGATAACCTCGAACAAAGCGAAGTCGACCAGCTGCAAGATCTGCCCATGGCCAATGACCGTGCGTACTCCTTCCACTATCTCATTGACTCTTTACATTCGGTGCAGACCCTAGGCATCATACGTTTTCTGTCGTGATCACCCTTCCTGGAACTGTTTAGGCTAACTGTCACGCCTATAGATGAAGCCATGAGGGAGCTCTGCCTCCCACCCCTCATCGATGAACCGAAAATACTTGGAGACTATGAATACACATGGACTGTCGAAAACTGGCGAAGCTTGAATAAGAAGGAACATGGTCCTATTTTCCAAGCAGGCGGCTTCCCATGGTGCGCCCAAGTTGATCCCGGAACTGCCGTTGCTCTGAATGCTGACGTCCCACTCCTACAGGCGAATTCTGCTTTTCCCACACGGCAATAATATCGACCAATGCTCTATTTATCTTGAACATGGTTTCGACGCTGATAGTGTTCCCGATAACTGGAGCTGCTGTGTTCAATTTGCGCTCGTCCTATGGAACCCGAACGACCCCAGCCTATATGTCCATCACACTGCCCACCATCGATTCACTAAGGAGGAAGGTGATTGGGGTTTCACTCGATTTGTTGAGCACCGCCGAATGTTTAATGTACCGTGGGAGGGCAGCAGCCGACCCCTCTGCGAAAATGATACTGCCAACATCACCGCCTATCTTCGCCTTGTCGAGGATGAGACTGGTGTTTTGTGGCACAACTTCGCCAACTACGATTCCAAGAAGGAAACGGGGTATGTGGGACTCAAGAATCAGGGTGCCACCTGCTATCTGAATTCCTTGATGCAATCACTCTATTTCACAAACAAATTCAGAAAGGTAGTGTCCCTCAGCTGCTCTCTTGTACACCAGTAGCTGACTTCTATAGGCTATCTACGAAATTCCTACGGAAGCCGACCCCAGTATGACCAACAGTGCTTATACACTGCAACGACTTTTCTACCAGTTACAAACGTCAGACCAGGCAGTTGGAACCACGGAGCTCACGAAATCTTTCGGCTGGGACACGCGACATATCTTCGAACAACAGGACGTGCAGGAGTTTTCACGTAAGCTCATGGAGAGGATGGAAGACAAGATGAAGGGAACTGCATCGGAGAACGTCCTGCCGGAAATGTTCAGTGGCAAGATCAAGACATACATCTCATGTATCAACGTCGACTATGAATCCAGCCGAATCGAGGACTTTTGGGATATTCAGCTGAATGTCAGTGGTAACAAGCATCTGCTCGAGAGTTTTGAGGACTACGTTCAGGTCGAAAAGATGGATGGAGAAAACCAATACTTTGCTGGTGATCAGTACAAGCTCCAGGATGCGAACAAAGGTGTCATTTTCAACAGCTTTCCTGACGTACTCCACCTACAGCTGAAGCGCTTCGAGTACGATATCCAGCGCGACACCATGATGAAGATCAATGATCGGTATGAGTTCCCCGAGTTTTTTGACGCTGCGCCGTACCTGTCCGAGGATGCCGACAAATCTGTTCCATGGACGTATCAGCTTCACAGCGTTCTAGTTCACAGTGGTGATCTGAACGCAGGTCATTACTATGCCTTTTTGAAGCCCGAAAAGGACGGATGGTTCTATAAGTACGACGATGATAAGGTCACCAAGGCGACGATGCGCGAAGTGTTGGAAGAGAATTTTGGTGGAGAGTATCAAACATCCAACGGTTACCCGCGTGCGCCTGTGCAAAAGAAGGCTCCCATTATGCGCCAAAACAGCGCATACATGTTGGTGTATATCCGCCAATCTCGAATAGATGATATCCTGTGTCCGGTTACCAAGGACCATATTCCGCTTCATCTCAGTAAGTGTTTAGGCGTTCTTCCTTTGTTACCTTGCTAACCACCGTAGGGCAAAAATTTGAGGAAGAGACTGTTCAGCGGGAAGCCCGCAAGAAAGAACAGCGAGAGGCGCATCTGTACATGTGGGCTAAGGTTATCACTGATTACTCGTTTCAACAATTTGGCGGCACAGATTTGTGTCAATTTGATGCAAAGCCTGAGGATCCCGCTGCACCAAAGTTCTACCGCGTCCGTCGCGCGATGACCATGGAGGAGTTTGTTGCGCAAGTTGCGTCAGATATGGGCGAAGATCCACGAAGGGTACGGCTTTGGCTCATGGTCAATCGACAGAATAAGACGGTTCGCCCTGACCAACCCATTATGGATCTGCGGCCCACAGTCGACGAGACTTTCTCCCGTTCCGCCGCCCACAGAGATGCTAGTTTACGTGTGTGGGCTGAAGTTGCCGACGAAGTCAACGCTGACGGAGAGCCAATCTGGCCATCTTACCAGAGTCAGCCCAATGGTGTCATCGTCAAGAATGACACCATCTTACTTCTCCTTAAGCACTTCGATATCGACGCCCAGACACTACGGGGTGTCGGCCATGTCTACATTTCCAAGGACAAGAAAGTCGAAGAACTGCTACCAATGATCCTGAAGAAAATGGGATGGGGCGAGAAGCTACCTGCCGAGGAAAAGCTTCTGCTTTGGGAGGTAAGAAAACTACTGGCGTTGGACGACCGACGGTAACTAACACAAAATAGGAGATTAAACCTACTATGATTGAACCTCTGAAGCCCAAGCAGTCGCTGAAGGTTGCCGAATTGCAAGATGGAGACATTATCTGCTTCCAACGAACCAAGGCTGGTGTCGAGAAGCGCGCCGGTGAAAAGATTTCGCAAGAAACGTATGTTGCTACAGTGTACAATGTCGGCCATTCATTTACTTACATGTTTTCAGAAGTAACACATCTGATCATTTTGAGGATGCGCGTGAATACTACGATTTCCTCGAGAACAGGCGAACCGTTAAATTCCACCCGCATCCCACTCGATGTGACCAGGCGCAGTACCCCCCATTTGATCTCGTGCTTAACACTAAGATAACTTATGACGCGCTTTCAGAGCGTGTTGGCGCGTATTTGGATGTGAACCCTACACATATTCGGTTTTGGACAGTGAATGCCTCAACGCAAAACCCCAAGACGCCGGTTAGGCGGGGAGCAAACCCAACACTGCGACAGATTCTCAGCCCTATGGGTTCGACTGCTCTTAATTCCACTCAGAGAGACGATGCCTTTTACTTTGAAGTTCTTGAAATGAGTTTAACAGAACTCGACACCAAGAAGAGCATCAAGGTCAATTTGCTGAGTGAAGGCATCACCAAAGAGGTAATTTTGAGTCTCATCATCTTTCGACAAAGCGGCTAACGGTGTATGCAGGATACATACGACCTACTCGTCCCCAAAACAGGAACTATTGACGATTTAGTCGAGACTTTGATAAGAAAGGCGCAAATACCAAGTGAAGCTGAGGGTGGAAGAATCCGCATCTACGAAACTAGCTCCAACCGCTTCTACCGCGAGCCTCTACGCGAACACCCCGTTATTAACCTCAACGAGTTTGCGAAGATCTATGCGGAGCGAGTTCCTCAAGAGGAGCTCAATGCTGACGAAACTCATTTTATTCATGTCTTCCACTTCCACAACGACGTTAGCCGCGTCCATGGCGTGCCGTTCAAGTTTCTAGTCATCGAGGTGAGTGCCTTTAAATAGTGAGACGCATCAATGTATTAACATAGCGATAGGGCGAGACCTTTGCAGACACCAAGAAGCGATTGGAGAAGCGAACCGGAATCAAAGGCAAGAGCTTTGAGAAGATCAAGATCGCTGTTGTGCGACGAGCCAATTACTCAAAACCCCAATATCTCAATGACGGTAAGTGTCATCTTTTTGCATTCGACTTGCTAGGTAACTAACAACATGCTTCAAGATGATGTGCTATCAAGTTTCATACAAGGGGAAGACGACTACCTCGGCCTTGACCACGTAGATAGAACGAGGACATTGAGGAACGGCGTTGGGGACCTATTCCTTAAATAAAGGTTGCTGAATGAGAAGGAGATCATGTTAGCTCGAGAGCATGTAAGCAATGAGGCAATGAGTGTCGCCGATGATGAGGCAGAGACACTGAGTATCTAGCATATATGACTGCTTGCCGCTTGGAAACCGCAGGCGTTCAAGCATCGTACATTCGCAGTCAAAAAGCATTAGTGCTGCTGTTCAACTGAGGAGCACAAAGCCGTGGAAATGAGTATACGCAGAGGCGCATTACATGAGCGTCCGAGGTCGCCCGAGGTGAAAGGCGGGCTTTGCCCAGTCATGATGATGAATGGAAGGAAAGACATGCGAAGTGAAAGCATGAATTAAGGTGGATTAGGGCGATGATTACGGCATAAATTTCATTCTTACTATTATTTCTAATCGTTCGTGATCGATCATGATATTTCGCATGTACATGTTCTGGGGGCTGGAAGCAAAACGCCAAATCAATGTATTGCTATAACAGAGGGCAAGCATGGCGGCATACCGTAATCAAATCTTAGCATTAACTTGAACTTTTCGACACCATGCACTACTATTGAATCTACTAGCCTCAGTCTCTTGACATATGCGATATTGTGTGTTGCCAGTTCCGACCCAGGAATGGTATCGATGGGTGCTGTGAAGTATCCAACCCTGGAAGGTGAACCATATAGTTTAGAATTTGCAGTATTGTTGCCACCAAAGAAAGCAATTTGGCGCAGTGGAAGCGCGGTATGTTTACCATAATCTGTAATATCGAACCATTACTAATAAACCCAGCCGGGCTCATAACCCGGAGGTCGCACGATCGAAACGTGCAATTGCTAAACATTCTCTTTTTGCATTTTCTGAGTCTGATAGCAGTAAAGGAATCCTCCTTACATTTATTCATCTGTTTCTCTAGTTTTTGGTCAGTCCTCATGACAGAAGAGAGCTCAACGTTGACCTTCTAATTTACTACCCTTTCTGTAGTCAAGGAACTAGTTGACCATTTCTGTGTGCCAACTCTCATTTATTGTCCTAGAGAGGTACTAAGAACAGCCATGTCTGGATGTATTAATCATTGAATGATGAACAAGTATGCTTGCTTAAATGCTACCATACAGATGATGGCTTGTGTATCATGGGGTTTGGGCAACGACAAACCTAACCGGCTATCTTGTTGTTAAATAACGACCTATGTCGGTTCCAGAGAAGCTCTTGTTGATAAATAATTAACATAAGAGCTGTGACTTCGGGGCTAGCGGTGAGATTGCTGACAGTTCTGTTCGCCTATAAAACAATTACAAGAAAGTTACAATGAGTCACAGAGATAGGAGCGATACAGTCCTGGCAGCATGATATTAAAGTTTAAAGAGTTATGTATTGAATGCCGACGTGGATAATGAGTTTGGACTCTATGGGCTTTAGTATCTTCATTCTCTCTACCTTCAGCGAGACGATTCATGTTATGCGACTTCAGAGACAGTGATACCACACGGAGCCACCCTCATCACAGTATCGGCTTTCCACCTTTGTGAATATTTAAGGGAGAATAGAACAAGATTCTGAGAATTAGTGCTTTAAAACATCAAGGGATTTGACTCATAAACCGGATAGAACGAAACCTTGATGCGCTTTTGGGACACCAAAACCCCCTGAATCCTGTGCACTAGATGGTATCTACCTGCCAATATTTGCATCATGAACAACCGTAAGAAGCACTCTAAGATCAGAGAAGAAACATGTTCGAGCTATTTTCCTACTGGGTTCTCTCTGCTGGAATAAGCTCACAGCCACAAATCTCAACTGCAAATAACACTTCTAGCCCACAACTTAGACA
>JAAQRH010000369.1:0-34105 GCA_013186785.1 Fusarium pseudonygamai
TTTTATTTTTATATTAAGTAATTATAGAACTATTAGAAAGTATAGCAGCAAGTTTCTTTACTTACTTCCTGCTGCTTTTAGTGCTGATGGGTTATTGCCAAGTCCGCTCAGACCAACGACATAATGCACCGAACCAGGATATATTCTTGTTTTTTCTCAACATCCCCCTTTTCAGTGCATCTGGCTAGGTAGTCGCCCACCACGCTACGCTAAGCAGCTTCGTAATCCTGCTCTCCTAGTTCCATCATGATCTCTCACTCTCTCAACAATTTGTAACCCCTTAATCTCCCGTGCTGTCATATCGCAGCTCATAAGCCCCCTATTTCATCAAATCCGTCACCGACATTTGTGTAGCTGACCAATAGATTGGTATGCTCAACGCAAAGTTCCTTTTTCCTGCCCAATTGATGCCTGATTCAACGATCACAATCTCGCAAGACAGGGCTTTTCCAGGTAAAGACTGACGGGCTGTTACTATCGCATCGTACGATTATTCGTTAAGCGAGATTACGATCGGCAAGACCAGCATTGGTGTATCAGGAAAGAGGAGACTATTGAGAAACTGCACAATAATAGTCATACCTACCTATCTACGGAGTACATTTCTGACACTTCCATCCCAAATCCATCTTATTCTTTACCTTCGGCGCTTCTCTCTCTGTGAAACCACCAAACCAATCATACTCTCTTCAATTTGAAGCATTCTTTCAACATCTCATTCAACTCGAGCGTCTATCTTTACTCCATCAATTCGCCCTCAATCCGTTTCTCGCTGCAACTCGCCGCGCCTATTCGCAGCCTGTCCTTATCGCTCCTGGTGGTCAGCCTTGACATTGCTCAAGCTCACCATGAACGATGGGGAAGTCTCAGCGGTGCCAGAGGCGATTGAAGGAGGCGGAGTTTCTGGCCCGCCGTCAACTGATCATCGATCAAGCAAACTGCAAACGCTCTTGGGAACGTGTAAAAAAACTTCTCACGTTCGAGTGTGATGGGCGTAACGGTGGGACAGCTGACATCATATGTGGATGCGACCCGTCTCCCCGGACCCCATTTCGGAGTACTCAGGAGTACCACCTCAGCATGAGCCCATCTAGGGCCCTGCTTGAGAGTGATAACCTTGATGATCCGAATCGCGAACGGAAACCGCCTGACAAGAAGGCCACCAAGAACAACAAGCAAAAAAACAAGAAAAGCAATGACGACAAGGAGCCTGTGCAGTTCAGTCGTGTCTTCTTCTACATCCACAAGTCAATCCCGAGAAATCGCTGGGATGTTCAGTATTATGAAGGCCGCAATAAAGACATGGTGCCAACCCTTCATTTGACGACGGCAGACGGTCCGCTTGCGATACACTCGGTGTATAATGTCAATCAGGACGACATGAAAATTGACATCGAGCTCTTGGGTGACAGACGACCAGCGAACAACGGAATATTGTTATGGGAGACTTCAACCTACACAATATATTATGGAGTGGCCCTTCGCTGATCAGCCCGTCTCGTGACACCCCAGCTGGCAGGTTGCTAGCGCACGAGATGATTACGAAACACAACATGGCACTCTTGACGAAGCAAGGCACCATCACATATACCAAGGGCGAAGGAGATGATGACGATCACCCTTCATGCCTCGACCTCACCTTCGTCAGTGACTGTCTACGATCTCAGGTCACTCACTGGGGTCTCTACTCAGATAATCCTTGGAGGGCAAGCGACCATCGTCCCATCAGGACTGTGTTTGATATCGAGCCATACAGAGACGACACAGAGAAGTTTCTACACAGCAAGGCCAAACCTGCAGTGTTTGCTGCCGCCATCAAGGAGGATTCGTCGCGTGTTAGCGAATTGCCGCTCAACGATGAGAAAGATGTGGAGGCGTACATACGAGCTCTTGTCGCTCTCATCTCAGGCGCCTCAACCCGCACTACCCCAATCCGCCTCGTAAACCCACCACCAGCAAGGAAACCGACGGACCCTCATCTGAGACAGATACTGCTTGGCGGCGGCGCTGACCTCAACATACCTGCTTCCGAACTCGACTTCAAGCCTCCGCCCAAGAAGCCAACTCCTTGGCGTGAGTACCTTCAACGAACAGGCGAGTCAATGGAGGCCTTATGGTGTCAGGCCAGGGTGGCACGCAAACTTACACAGGACCGGATTGTGAAGTGCATGCCGGCGCTGCTCGATGATGACGGCGTTCCCACTCTCGTCAGTGAGGAACAAAAGCAGGACAGAATACGATCCATGACATGGACAAGAACCAGCGATCTCGATCACCCAACTGAGATTCCATTCCCCACGCTCAACGACACGGTGAAGATGAATCGAAAGACGCGTCGCTTCTTGCAGAAAAACCTCAAAGCCAAGGATATCGAGATTCTCATCAGGAAGCAGCCTACCCGGAAGGCTCCAGGCCACGACCTGATTTGCATCGAGCAACTCAAGATGGGCTGCAAAGAGCTTGCTCCTCTCATCGCACTTGTGTTCAATGCCTGTCTCATGCTCAAAATATTCCCTGAAGCATTCAAAACAGCCATTACCGCGATGCTTCCGGAGTCAGGGAAGGATAGCTATGACACGGTGAACAGCTGGCGCACTTCTCTCCGTTTTAGGGAAGCTTTATGAGAAGATTCTCACTGAGCGTCTTAAGAAGTTCATCATAGACTATGATTTGCTTCCTGAGACCCAGTATGGGGCGCCGGGGAAGTCAACTACACATGCTATTGAGAGCATGATAGGCGTTATCCATAAAGCCTGGTCTCGGAAACTCAGCAAAGCGTTGAAGAAACGCTGGAAGTTCATCAGTGAGAAGGTGACTATGATGGGGCTTGATGTATCTGGTGCCTACAACTGCGTCGACCCTGCACTACTCCTACAGATGCTTGCAGACCTTGGTGTACCCGAATCTTTCCTTCAGATAATGCACTCATATCTATCCTTTCGGATCGTTTACCTCAGGCTACCTCAGAGCACATCAGAGGCATTCTATGTGCTTATTGGCATTCCGCAAGGCTCACCTCTCTCTCCCCCACTGTTTCTCATCTTCACCGCACCTCTTCTCAAGAAAATCAATGAAGATAGAGAAAAGCTTGGCAAGGACCGCATCACAGTCTTTTCCTTCTCCTACGTTGATGACACCTATCTCCTCGCCGTCTCGAACTCTTATGAGAAGAACTGCATGGGACTAAAGATATTCCATGATGAAATCTTCAAATGGGCTTCATCCGTCGGCCTGACATTCTCACCGCACAAGTATACCGTCATGCATTTCCGGGCTCCCAACGACCCCGACCCTCCTTGCGAGCTTCTTCCGGACATCGACGGACTCAAGGACAACCCTGAAGCACTCAAGAAAGAAAAGCTGGAGGTCCTTGGAGTGGTCCTGGATCCGGCTCTCACCTTTGCTCATCACATTTCCAACCTTGAGAAGAAGGTCAACAACACATTACGGCATTTCCGCACACTTTCGGGACCGACTTGGGGTATCCGGCTGAACCAGGCGAAGAGGTTCTACATGTCCAAGATACGACCCATCATATCGCACGCGTGCGCTGCCTGGTTTCTCCACTGCCCAGGTCGACGGATACCATGGTCCCTCAAGCCGAAACAAATTGGGAGACTTGAGAAACTACAGTACAAATGTCTGCTGCTGATCTCAGGGGCTATTCGTGGTAGCTCTGGTGATATGGTTATCAAGGACATCAATATGGAGGACATTCGTGAGTTTCTGTTCCGCATGTCCATGTCTTCACGAGATAGGGATCTCAAGGTTCGCAAGAATGATGTGTGGTTTGAGAAGGCAATGAAAACGCCCAAGGACAAAAGCTACCACGTCACCGCGTATCAGATCCTTGACGAAGAAGCATACCAGTTGACCGGTAGATCGGCCAAGTATTTCCGCAAGAGCCAGAAAGGCACCGACGAAGCGGCATTGAATGCTTGGAAGATTCCGGCCAAACGTAACGCCGCCGTCAAGAGTCAGACGAAGTGGGAAGCAGAAGCGAAGTGCGCTTCAGCCTGGATCACCTACCGTCACAAGAGAATTGCTAAAGTTCGCACGACACACCGTCCCGCAGCTATCGAGGAGAGGAGAGGTCGGATAAGCTTGAGCTACTACAAGGGGTTGACTCGTCCGCAATCGACACTTGCACTATAGCTGCGCACCGAGCGCATTCCGCTCAACGGATACCTCAGCAAGATCGGAGCAACCCGAGACGTCAAGGCTTCAGGAACCGAGGAAGTCATCAGGCATCCCATCAAGCCAGCATGCACATGCGGTCACCATACTCAGACCGTCTATCACCTGTTCATGCATTGCTCAGACCTACATTCCGCCAGACTGAGGTTGATTGAGCGCATCGGATCACTCGACTGGAAGACCTTGCTCACTAAACATCTCAAGTTCGCCGTCGACTGGGCCATGGTTTACTTCAACCTCGGCCAGTTCGCGATTGCCCAGGCGGACTCGATGTTCTACAGCCCAGCTGGAGGAGGTTAATCCCCTCCTTCCACGGGGTATAGATGAGACCGAGTTTGTCAGACTGTGTTACAAGACTACTCCAACATCCTTGGGCAATGTTTAAGTCCCGATGATTCCTTCATTCTAGAGTCACCACTACACACTCCGTGCATCGCTTTGATGCCTTACTCAATCTCTCTCTATACGCCGACCTGGAGATTACTCTCTGGATTCAACATCTGAAGGGGTATCTCCCCAGTTCAACCACTGTTACATCACTGAATTCACTTTATCTGGTACGTCTTCCTGTTCCCCATGTTCATCAACGAGTCCTGACGAGATTCAGCAGTTCAGACGCAAGGGCGGTTGGTCACGTGCCTAGGCACGTGCATTCAATTGATGGAGGTATGTCTCCTCGTCTCTCCTGTTTGACTCTGGTCCAACTTACTCAAGCTAGTCGTCATCGACTTCAGGTCAATTTGACTTTCGCCGACTAACCTACCCAAAGTAAGTGTGCTCCCCCAACCATCTCATCATTACAATCCATTCAACTAACCAGCAGAGTCAACCTTATTCCTTCAGTACGTGCCCTACCCCCCTCTCCTTCGCCACTTTGGCTTTGCCTGACAGCGCCAGATTCTGACTTTGACAGAACCTTCGGTCCGTAGGGCATCCCTCCTCCCCGAGCAGGCTTCACTCAACCTCTCTATCCGTCTTGAGTCTGACATGTCTTAGCAGAACCCCGCCATTACCCCGCCTTCACCCGTATGTCCCGTCTCCTCCTGTCCATACCTTATCCAATTCACCCATTGACTCTCGCTGGCCAGCAGAACTCTGTTCGCAGACACGCTGTCCGTAAGCCTATACAGACCCGCCTCCTTAATCTCTCATTACATTACCGCTGACCAGAGCTATCTTAACAGCTTTGCTCTCATGGTCTCAGACTATGACCAGCCTGGTCTGTATAGTGCTTAGCCAGAGTGTCACCCCTAATAGTCAATCTTATACTAACTTGATACTATTCTCTAGTCAATTTCGTACGATCGGGAGGATAAAGGCCACCCAACTGGCCTCGATAATCACATTCAAAAGCCACTCTTCGTGCCCGGCTGAGTTGTAACTTCTCTATCAAATTCTATTAAACTATCTACTAACAAGCTCTAGCAGGCCCCTAAAGGCAGTAAGGAAGGTAGCCTGATTAGCTATAAGGGTCCTGCCTTGCCTTATAGCTCTTTCTAGGGCCCCTAGCCGCAATAGCTCTTCCTTTAGCCAGTCTAGCCTTATCGCATGACCTAGAAGACCCGGATCCGTACGAAGGATCAACTGAATCAGGGTACAGTCAAAAACAGCCATCTGTAAGTTACCTCAGACACCTTTAATAAATCCCAACTAATGATATCTGTCATTAGTGACTAGGCTGGACTGGTTCCTTGACGAGAAGTTCTTCATGATGGCTGCAGCCATCGTACGCAGCTTCCGGCATTCATGACCGTCAGCCTGACCTAGGACTGATTCGATTGCATCGATAAGGTCATGGTTGGTCGTACGATAGGCCTGATTAGCTTGCAGGCTGTTGCGAAGTAAGTAGAAGTCTATCTATTACTAGTATTCTTCAGTTCTCTAACTATAGCTTTACTAGCAGCAGGCATCGCGACGGTGGCTATGATAGATGTCAGTAACTGTAACCAACAGGTACGTAAGGTACAGAGGCTACTACTATTGAAGTTGAACTAACCTAGTAGAGGGAAAGTCGGGTCGGGGAACGTACTTGTGAGTTTGCGCTCGGTCTCTTACTTGGTTAGGGTCTAACTGACCTTTGAATGGAAGTGTGATGGATATACCAGGCCCGGTATGTAAGTACTCTTTTATTGCTTTTAATCTACAGGCTCCTGCTTAATCTTCATCGATACTGACCCTTATAAAGGTTGCAAGGGTCGGTTGAAGAGTATGCAAGCTTTCCCTCTCTTTCTGTTTTACACGAGAAGCTGACCTACAGTGTCTTAGTCTTTTGGCAGGGGTGAAGGAAGAAGGTCGACACAGCTGCCGAAGGGTAAGTACGTGCCATCCCACTTTAGTATATCATGACACGCAGCTAACCAATAGTGGACCTGGCGGTACTTATGCTGCTTGGTCAAGGCAGCAATTGCGCCACTTAAGGCAGATAAACCTTAACTGTATTTGACTTCTAAGATTCTGGCCTACTATAGGGGCCTTACTGTTTAAGCCTCTGTTGAAAAAGCTAGAAGCTAGATAGCCCTGAATAAAGCTAATGGCAACCAAAAAAAAATAGATTGTGCTATGGGTCGCAAAACTCTCTGGTTTCCTCTCCTGCCTCTGTGAAAGTTTATCTGACTCCTTGGTGTGATTGGCCGCATTGCGTGGTTCATGATCTCCACACCGCCAGCGATAAAACCCCGCTCGCCCGCCCCTCTAAATCTTCAAGCTCTTAATACTATCATCATCTTCGACTTAACCCTTAATCATCGTCGCCTACTTCATCATGGCTCCGAAAACACTCACAAGCCTGCCTTCTGAGATTCGTCAGCAAATCTTCAGAGAC
This sequence comes from Fusarium pseudonygamai, assembly GCA_013186785.1. Classification (NCBI taxonomy): domain Eukaryota; kingdom Fungi; phylum Ascomycota; class Sordariomycetes; order Hypocreales; family Nectriaceae; genus Fusarium; species Fusarium pseudonygamai. Next base: position 7,019 of record JAAQRH010000369.1, read on the forward strand.
TGTCTGACGGTAGACGGGGGCTATGTCTACGATGTTCAGACTGATAAACTGACGAACCCCGACGGCACCTCGATTGACCTATCCCTTCTTTATACCTGTCGCTCGATCGCAAATGACACCCGGGCGATGCCGCTTGCAGTCAATACCATCCGGTTCTCGACTGTATTTCGCCAAGACTGGTGCAACTTGGCTGGCTGCTTCGCTCTTGCTGCTACCACTCACTACGTTCTGGAGCAAGACTTTGTGTTTCATTTAGCGCAATTCATCACCCCTGAGATGTTCGCCGAGCTCGAGTTAATATGTCCGGGCTTTGAGGAGCTACTTCAGACTGAGCTCGTTGAGCACAGGACTTGGATACATGAGAACGACGACCCTGCATACTTTTTCCAGACTGTGAAATTTCGGCCGGCCGTCTGCAGCATGGTGCGACAATTTCTGAAAAAGGTCGACTTATTCAAGATCAATGGGAGGTCTCTGAACTTTGCCTTCCGCCTTCTCCACAATGAAGCCGACGCCAACGTCACCAATGCTTTCAGTGATCGAAGGACGGAATGGACCCAAGGCGAGCTGCGGGAGGCAACGTCGTATTGTCTGAAACTTATCTCAGAAGTGCAACCTGATGAGTTTGCGAAATATGTGTACAAATCCCTCCCCCATTGGATCGGAAGCCATCCCGCCGAAGAATTTATTAACTCGAGATTCAACCTTTGGGATATCCCTTCCCAGGAACGAGTGGCTCGTATGCTAGAGCTGCTTGATATTGGATCTTTCGTTTGGGACCTCCCAGCTACTTGGCACTACGCACCACTCAGCTTCTACGATCATGTCGGCAAAGGCGCCCCGCAAGATCGACGCTCTCCAGAGTTTGAGAACCCGGATAATTTATTGGAGCACTTCAGCAGCCGATGTCGTGAGAAGCTAAGGTTTTCAGCGACATCTGCTGCAATTCGCTTTCTTCAGCGGCTTCCGAATCACCAGCGGAAGCAGATCAGAAGGATGGTGCTGCATGAGGACTTGCCTTCGGTGAACTTGCCGTCTCGTCATACCCAAGGGTTAATACCTTTGTTAAAAGAGAATCCTTTACTTCGAGTTGAGCGCCGTGCCAGTGTTTTTGGTTGTTTGACAAGCGTGCGCCCCAACGCTATCAGGGATCTTATTGTAACCGAGGAGGGAGACGACATGCTCCCACGCCCAGAAATCTCCAATCGAGAGTTTGAGACCCCTATATACTACTGGCTACTTGATGCGCTCGCGGTGGTCAATTCGGGCGTTGATGCCAGTTCTTTCACTTTTGTTTTAGAAGCGGGGCAACATAGCGATTACTGCGGCGACCTTTTCCAGCGTGTCATCCAAACAGAGATCTCTAAGTCAAAGGCTTGGAAAATATGCTTGGAAACCGGACTCTTGACCTCTCTGTTACCAACAGCACGGGACCGCAACACCATCAGATTTGCAAAGGATCAGAGGTTTGAGAAACTTATTGACGAGTTGGCAAACGAAACATCGCACTTCCGGTGCGACTTCAACACCGGGGTACCATTAGATGTAGACGCCTTGGTTGAGGATGCCAAATCGCAGCACGGGGAAAATATTATGGATAAGTGGGTGAGCAAGTCGAATTTGGATATTATCCCTTTACCGTATGATCTATACCATGATACAATGGTTGCTCCAAATTTCGAGTTCCAGACCCGACAGGAGTACATTGAGTCTACCAAGACGGAACGCTCGCAGGGAACTTGTGTCGATAGAACTGGGTAGAAAGGGATCTTTGGATACTTTAAATGGGGATTGCTGCACTTACCGAATGAAAAACAGTAGAAGTCGAAATTGATATTGCACATTCGAGCGTTTCTTGGCTTGTATTCCTTTATTTTGCAGATCTCGATGCTCCGAGGCTATGACTTTGGCGGGTAAGCTCAATGAGAAAGCGTGATGAAATTCAGTTCCAACTTATTGATATCATGAAAAGGTAGACTGTATCGTGCCTGATTCAAGGATTGATGAGCGAGTTTTTATACTTTAGGCTGCGAATACAGGTGTTGAATGGCAACCGGATATTTGTTTTCATTTTTCTTCAATATAAGCTTTTAACCAGAAGCTTTCACGATGATCAGGCAATTCAGAAGAGAGAGAATGGCGTACTGCCATTTACTGCTTGCATTACCTAGTATCACGAAGGTAGACGGCCTATGAAGACGAAGGTCAAAGAAGGCAAAGCCCTGGTTTACCTTGCCAACAGGGAGTAAGTAGACCAGAGCCTCGTAGAGGAGATATATCCGCTGGCTTCCTTATTATTTACAATAACGAATACTAAAATTTGGCCGTCTCAAAAACGCCATGCCGTCCCGCTCCACTACTGAAATTCGCCGCGCCCTTCACACTCTCAGTAGTAATGACCTTGACCCCATTCTCAAACTCATTCCTCAACGCATCCTGAAACGACGATGCGTTATAAACAGAGTAGTAACAACTAGCCCTGTCCACATTCATGCACTCCTGCGGAAACGTGAGAAGCTGCTTCGCAATCTTGGTAGCCTCCACCAACGCCTGTCCCTTGGGCACAACGCGGTTCGCGAGTCCAAATTGCAACGCCTCCTGCGCCGACACTGGCCTTCCAGTGAGGATCATATCCATCGCCCGGCCGAGGCCGATGATGGCCTGTAGCCGAACTGTACCGCCATCGATGAGGGGAACGCCAAATCTTCGGCAAAATACACCGAAGACGGCGTCTTCCTCGGCAATACGCATGTCACCTATGAGCGAGAGCTCCAAGCCTCCCGCGACAGCGTAGCCAGCCACGGCACTGATGACGGGTTTCTTTACTTGCATTCTTGAAGGGCCGATAGGGCCGATATTGCGGTCTTCAACCTTGTGATCAGGATCAATGATTGGGCCAAGGTAGTTGTCTGTTCCCTGCGCGGGATTCCATTTGGCGACTTCGTGGAGATCGAAGCCTGCGCAGAAAGTACCGTGTGCGCCGTAGATGATGCAGACCTTTTGCGTGGCGTCATTCTCAAATGCCAGAACAGCGTCGGTGAGCTTTTTGGCTGTAGGTCCGTCTATGGCATTTTTGCGATGAGGGCGTGAAAGAGTGATGGTTGTGATTCCATCAGAAGTCTGGGAGACTTGAACTGCTTGAGGCTCGGTATCAGGCATGTTTGTTGAGACGAGAGCGTTGTTGTAAGTGCTGAAGTAACGAGGAAGAGTAGTCCGTTCAAACGTCCTTTTGTATCCGAGGCCGGCTGGATCGGATCAAGACCCCGTTATAGCGGATAAGCTGTTTACGTTCTACTTATTATTAGCGAGAGGAGAATGTATATAGAAGGGCGTGACGCATGAAGTGATTGGAGGTCTCCTCAGCTTTGACGTCTGCAGAGGATATTTTGAGTTTAGCGCCATATGATATCCTCGGCAAAAAGCTGTTCATGGGGTAATCTCGAGCAACGTAGGTAAATGCGAACAGTCATTTGACTTTTATCTCACGGTGATCTCTCTATAGATCTACAATAACTCTTAGAAAAAAAGGTTAGCATTATTCAGCAGAGACTGGTAGGTAGGTCCCTTATCAGGCTTGTGAAGAAGTCCGGCGTCGGTCGTACTTTAATCCGATCTCGCGGCGTCAGTCTAACCGAATTCAACAGTTTCTCTATTCGCAACGCGACAAACATCAATACGATCAAAGATACGGCCCGGGCAACGATGAAGTCAAGAGGAATTAACTCTGGTCTTTTCTTGCGGCTCCTCACTCTATTTCTCTACAATCTTAACAAGATCCCATGTGTCCGCCGCCTGCGAAAACATCCAGGGCGCATCCTCCTAGTCTCAACCAAGCTCTGTATCAAAGCAACCGCTTTCACAACATTGACAGAAGCAAATACCATGCAATTTATTGCGAATAACACATCAATACCAGTACCGAAAGTCTACTGTAGTTTCGAGTCCAAAGGCCGTGTCTATATACTTATGGAAAGGATTCGGGGTCGGGATCTATCTCAGGATTGGACGCAACGATCGGAAGACTCCAAGGCGCGAATTCTCGCGCAATTGAAGACTTTTATCACAGAGCTACGCGGCATTTCCCCGCCGGATGGTGTTGGAGTCGCCAATGTTGATGGGGGTCCCATCTTTGACCAGCGTCTTCCTGACAAATCCTTCTGGGGTCCTTTTGCAACAATCCAGGAATTTCATCGAGACCTGCGTCGCGGTCTTGAGCTTCGGGAGGGAGAAGAGGTGTTTCCAGGTCTAAGGGAGCTTGTCGAGTTTCATAACGGCCCGTGGGAGGGTCCGGCCTTCACCCACGGTGACCTAAGTAGCCTAAATATCATGGCTGTTGGGGATACAGTGACGGGTATTTTGGACTGGGACTCAACTGGATGGATGCCGCCATACTGGGAGTATACGTCGGCATGGCATGTCAATCCACGAAATACCTTCTGGCGCGATGCGGTCGACGGGTTCCTTACGCCTTTACCTCATGAACTGGAAATGGAAAAAATACGTCGGCAGTACTTTGGCGAATTCTAGCTGGGTCTCATGATTCAAGTCTCCTACATGGAATCCTTTACCATGCCGAACCCTCATGGTATCAGCTCCTTTCCTTCAAGCAGACTATATGTCGATACCCTGCTAGTATCGAACTGTCCCGGGGCAGCTTGACCATCAAATCGGTGCTGCAAGGCCTTCTGCTCAACGTACCACATAGCCGTATCACGGACAGTGGTCCAATCTAGTACCGCAGTTCCCAGCGCCTCCTTGTTGTTTTGCAGGGCTGCGAGTGCCTCCTTGACCCATTCGATACAATTCCATCCTGGTTGTTCCCCTCTCACAGGCACACTCCTCAGGATAGCTTCAAGCATCTTCAGGCTTTTTACTTTTGCAATTTGAATTCGGACCAAGATGATGAGGTTGGATGCCATGCCGGTCTCCTGCTCACTGAACTCCCAGACGGATTGCGTGCCAGTATAGATCCGGTCTTTGGCGTGGAAGCGTTTACCGCGCGTGCCGCCGTCTCCGGTTTGGCCTAACCAGAAGAGCTCATTGGTATCTGTTGCTATTCGTCAGTGAATAAAGCTTTGCCCTTTGTATGAAGACCAACTTGTCTTCCCTGCCGGCATCTTCACAGTGCCCTCCGACATATAAACGATCCTTGTTAGATGGAATGCTGTATACTAGTGTTCTTATTTGTATTTATATGATCCTCTTGCGAACAACTTCAGAGTTGAGTATCAGAGGGACAGAAGATATTGTAAATTTCAGGCCTTATTCGGGATCCGGTCGGTCGGCCGAAGTGTTGAGAGGGGAGCTATTACACAAACTGCCAGCTTATAATGGAGATAGATAGGTCTCTTGAAGTGACGAATATTAATAGGATATAGCCTATATTGCAGGCTTTTATAGTCACGAAACGCTTACCTCGTGTTTCCAGCCCTTCGTCGCTGCATGCCAATATTTGTCCAAGGTTACCGCCGAGTTTCACTCACCGGCCTGTAACAACCACAAAACGCCGTTACTAAGAATATTATCTTCTCATTCATTGAAGCTTCTTATGCTTCAAGGGAGAACTGCGAAAATAGTGTTTGATCGCGCCAATTCCTTGGGTATGCCCTGTTCTCCGTGGCATCTCTCGCGCTTCTTCGTACTTGTGCCATGCCGGACCCCCGCCACGCAACGGTAGCCAGCACAAGTATGATCGGCTCGCTTAGAGATCTACAAAAATCCGCGGGAAATAATTAAGCTATATTGTCTACTCTGATGGGCCCTCTGTAGATTCCTCAGTCTACTCGTACGCTATTGTGGTCTTTGCTTTGATTCGTCAAATTCGCATCTGACTCATCAGCAAAACCGCGCATCGCCCATCAAATTCCGCAACACTTCTATCCACCATATAAGTAGCCAAAGGAAAAGTTTGTCAATCCATGTAACTGATACATCTCCGTAACTATTTCTCTTTGCTTACTCCTGCAACGCGTAGGAATGTCCTCGTTTCTACGGAAACTACCCTGGACTGGCCGGGCATGGAGACCCCTCGTCATCTCGAATCCCAGTTTCCAAAGAATTTCTCCCGAGGAAAGGATAGAGGAAGAGCGGTTCCCTGACTACGTCGCTTCTCGCTACTATCCAGTCAAGATTGGGGAAGTCATGCGCGACCGCTATCAAGTTGTTGGGAAATTAGGCTTCGGAGCTAGCTCTACCGTTTGGTTGGCGCGCGACCTGGAGTAAGTCTACCCGAGTCTTTGATGAACAACGGTGTATGGAGTTCATTTCAATTGGTCGAGGAGTTCAGTATCCCGCTGCATAGATCTTAAGTCACTCGGTCAAAATAGTCCCCTGCTAATGTCAGGTAGTGGTCGTCGACATGTCGCGCTCAAGCTCTTCATCAATAATCAGTCCATGGGACAACATCTGGATAATGAGCTCGAAATGTACAAGCACATCTCTGCCTCTTCGTCAAAGCATCCCGGTCGCAGCGCGGTCAGAGAACTGGTTGACTCGTTCGACGTCGCTGGGCCTGATGGCTCTCATCGATGTCTTGTTCATCCTCCTCTTTGGGAGAGTATGTGGACATTCCTGAACCGCAATACAGTGGGAAGACTGCCTCCCGTGGTCCTCGCTGTCACTCTGCGCCGACTTTTTCTGGCACTCGATTACCTGCATACAGAGTGCAAGGTTATACATACAGGTATATTACATAGTCATGAGCAGGCCTAGAATACTTGCTTACCCATTGACACACAGATATCAAAGGAGACAATATCATGTTTGGTATTTATGATGACTCGATATTCACAGCTTCGAGGAGGAGGAGCTCAGCGATCCAACCCCACGGAAGGAAATTGACGGCAGAACTATATACATATCACGAGAACTTCGAAAGCCCAAGGACTTTGGCTCGGCTGTTCCTGGCGATGTCGAACATTCCGAAGATATCCAACCCGATATTTACAGAGCTCCCGAGGTTATCCTTGAAGCCTCGTGGTCATACAAAGTTGACATATGGAACGCAGGATGCATGGTAAGTCACCCAGAGGATCATTTGGTGCTCTGAAACTGATTCCTTTCGGCGCCAGATTTGGGATATCTTTGAAGGTCGGCATATGTTCACAGGACAAGACCCCGAGTTTCAGAAATACCGCAGCAGAGCACATCTCGCCGAGATTATCGCGCTCCTCGGTCAGCCTCCATCCAACGTCCTTCAAGCTGGCAAAGCCAGCCAGAAGTTCTTTACAGACGCCGGTAAAATCCTTCTGCCGCATCATCAATACCTCCATTTACTAATCATCGACCACGCTAGGTGACTTCCGTAAGGAGATTACCGTTCTAGAAAGCACTTCTCTTGCAGAACAGGAGATCAGCCTTGAAGGGGAGCGAAAAGAGATGTTTCTTTCCATGATGAAGAGGATGATTCAGTGGGATCCGGCTCAAAGATCATCGGCGAAAGAGCTTGCTGAAGATCCGTGGATCATGGCGTATTTGTAAGATGTCTAGGCGCATGTAGATTGTAGGTGATTCCGTTTAGCATCAAGCTTCTTTTACAATGCAGATTTCGTTTCCTTTACAGACCCATCGTTCTTATCAACATTGTTTAAAAGCAACACCTTGAAAGTCTTGGCATACCTTTGACGAAACGGTATTTTTGGGGCATTATCTTTTAAAGATAGTTGTACCATCAAGGCTCGCCAATGAACAGATTTGGAAAGCAAAAAGCCTGAACGCCATGGACTATAACTAAGTTGAACGTAAAAGTTACTAAAATAGCATAAAGTCTCGACGGTTTAAATAAACAGCCAGCATACCTGTTCCCGCCCGTTCTAGTTATTATCCTAGCCTAAAAGGCCCAGACTGCAGCCAAAGGCTTGAAACTAAGGCAGATATCAGCAGATTGATCTCCAAGCACCCACGGTGGGCAGACGTTGCTGTTTGTCCAGGTTTCAAGCCTTTTCTGTCTACCATGGTTAATCATCATCAACCTAGGCTGAAAGCAGATAAACCTACCATCTAAACAAGGACAAGCTTATTGTAGAAATCCAATGAGGCTTGAAGCCAAACCACAGTGTCAGTAGGCAGTGGAATGCAAGCCATACTATTGTGTATTACAGGAGAAATCTATTGGGTACCTCTCTTCCAGAACCTGAGACGTTAAAAAACAGTGATGGATGACTGGCATTTGCCATAAACTCTGAGCTGCGAATAGCCAGACAAGCTCACGCGTTTGCCAAATTGGGTAAGTGAACATTTGCTGGTAATAACGCGGTCTCTCCAAGACAACCAAGTGACGAAGGTATATTAGAATCGACTTTATCCCAACAATAAGCCCAAAGTTACTTCTCATCACCAAACGAATTCCACTCCTGCCAAGATCTTGACTTAAGAAGCACTACAAACATGGATCTTTTTTATTTCCTCTTATTTCTCTTGAACCTGGTCAAGGCTACTCCTGTAACTCTTGACAGTTCTTCACTCGAAAGCTTTCTCGAGTTCCAAGACGAAGGCTCTCTCCCTGTTGTCGATGACCCTGATTTCCTTGATTTAGGTAATCGAAACACAGACACTCAGAATCATCACGAAAAGCGCTCCGGCCCGCCTTACAACCTTACCTATGCGGTATGGAAAGTCACTTTCGAAAGACGATTGGGGGACGGTTGGGATTTCAAGGAGCCGGGTTAGATATTCCGATTCCCAACGATGTTTCACTATCAGAAGGATCAGCCAGTATCGTATCAAAACCCTTGGGATATCGTTGTTATGGCGGGACGTATCATCCCAGAGCCAATAGGTGGCGCTAGCAATGGAGCTCTATGGTATACATCCAACTCGTACTTCGAACCGCTCGTCGCACGTGGCCGCCCGACTGCCCGCACACCCAATATACTTATGCGCAGCAAGTGAGGCAATCAGCGACGTTCAACATCTTCACATCCAAAAACGATAGAACGGCTATAACGAACAGAGGCGCCAGTTGGGTGTTCAAGAATACAGTCGATAAGCCTATCACCGGCTTTATCACCGTTAACTTCACCTCCAGCCCTAATGTAACCGGAATAGTTGCTTTCAGAAGCTTGACAACACCTTATAACGCAAATATTACAGGATCGTTCTTTCGGAAAGGAACCTTGCTGGTTTAGGAGCTAGCTAGTCATTTGTACTTTAGGATGAATACTCTTATTAGTTGAATACATCTTGGAACATGACTCTTCCAACAGTGAGACCCCTGTAGTATGCCACCATTGCGGAAGTCGGTCATACAAGGTCCATCTTCCTCAGCAGCGTAATGACTGCCTTGAGCAATAAGTCTTAATAGCAGCCAAGGTCTCTGCTCATCTAAGGTCTCAGCCATAAGCGTCAACTGACAGTAACACTTTAACAACAGCTGCCTATCGTTGATTGAAGCCTAATTAAGTAGGATGTTAAGTATACACTTATAACTATATTTTTAAACCTGACCTTGTCTACCTACTCTCTGCAATCACTAGCTCAAATGCAAAAGCCGTCGTAGGATCCTGATGCTTCATCCGCAACCTCAGCTTCCCCTCTTTTACGACCTCTTCCCTCTCCCCAAGATCATGCGGCCCATCAACGCGCCTGAACTTATCCCCGTCAACAACACCAAAAGCCAATGTCTTGACCTTGATTCGTGCATCATCTGTCAGACCAACTACATCAACAGACCATTTGCCAGGTCTTGAACGAGTACCAGCCAATATCCGCACAACATCGCCCTCAATAGTGGCATAAACATCCAGTAATCCATCTGAGCTAGCACTAGTCTGTAGACGTTGACCCTCCATGCTTGAGGCGTAATACTTGTACACCTGAAACTCAGCCGTCGGCCAGTATCCCTCGCCTTCGATGGCGTAGCTGTCGTCACTGCTGTTCGGCTTACTCAAAAGACCTGGAAACATCAGTATCTTACCAAGATGATATTTAATGGACTTACCAGCCATAAAATCATGCAACGCTCCAGCAATAGCCCAATTCCCTGCAAGGCCATGTGCATTTTCTCGCTCAAGACCAGCAATCCACCACGCTCCCGACAAAGGAGCTTGTTCTCCATACACCGCATACTCGTTGATGTTGCGACATCTTGGGCTTTTTCGAGAGGTATACCGTGCCTGGATAACAGGTCGTGGAATGAGGCCATTGAGCTCGCCATGGTGACTGTTTTGTCGCCGCCCTCCATGTGCCAGGACCATTGATCGGGTAGGGTATCTTTACAGCGAGACAGGAAAGCTGACCACCATTCATGGGATGCTGAAGGAATGGCCGATATGCTTGGACCAGTGATCCGGACAGATGGAAGTTCTTCTCTGCGAACTGTTAGAAGGAGTTCATCCACCTGGGGAGAAACATACCGAATTCTTTTGAACGAGCGAGTCCATAGATCCAACCACCGCTCCATCGAACGACCCCAAAAGAAGCTCAAGTCCGGCTCATTCCAAATATCAACAACCAGACCATCCATCATATCAGACTTCTTGACATCATCAAGCGTCCGTTCAAGGAGCGCATCCCAGGCCGTCCAATCATTGTCATCTCCAGGGTACGCAAAGCCTTCCGACTGTCCACTATCAGCGCCCCAAGCAGCAGGGAGTAAGTAAATAAACTTGTTACTATATTTATAAGTAGTTCTATAGTTACTTAATATAAAAATAAAATAAATTTAATTTATATTAATTTATATAAAAGTATTTTTAGATATTATATATTTTATAATCTTTAAAGTTAATAATATAGCCTTTAGTTTTAGGTAATTAAGATCTGCTACTATAACTATATTTAAATCTAATCTCTTTATAGAAGTGATCTGGTATCTGATTAGGTCTATCTGGTATTCCATGCAGAATACCAGAGGCGAGATGACGAGGCGGTCCTGTTTGAATGGAGAAGTCGACAGTTGCTACTCCGACAACAGGGTCTTTGACCTTGTCTACCTCTGATGGCAGGCTTTTCAGCATAGACATGTACTCTTCGGGCATTTTGGCGTTGCTTTCTGCTTGTTTACTTGGTCGTGTGAGTTGAAGTGTTGAGTGCTGAGGTATATACCCATGAAGCAACTTAGACTAAGCCTGGAATGGGAAATCCGGTGGGATGCGAAAATTGTCACGATGCGATGACAGGGCAAAGATAGAGCTATCGTCTGACGATTTGAGATACGCGCCCGATTATTCTGATCGATGAATCCAGAATCGGATTGCTAGTTCGCATCTAAGTGTCGTATCCCTTCCATCGGAGCGTCCTGACTCGTGATGCCGCGATTAGTGAACAACCCCCTCCACTCATTCTCCGGTGATCACCAATTGGACAAGAAATTAGCATCAATCCCCCGCAAAGATCATCAAACCTAATCTTCCTACTCTATCCCCATGGGGGTGAAATCTCGGCACGATGTTACTTAAACACGCGACGATCCTTACATTCTTTGCATCTCATCATCCTCATCACCTTTCTTCACAATGTCTCTCCACGAGAAACAAAACATCGACCATCTCGAACAAGATGTCACCTCCCAGAAAGAATGGAGCCACGTCCAAGGCGAGCAGGGTGCCTCCATCGACCGCAACATGTGTCTCTGGGAGGCTATAAGAGCCTACCCGGGTGCCATAGCATGGTCATTCCTCTTATCGTCGTCCATCATCATGGAAGGCTATGACATTGTCCTCATTGGCAATCTCATGGCTCAGCCGGCTTTTCAGAAGGCTTATGGTGATTGGTACGGCGATAAACTCGACAATAGATTTCAGGGCCATGGCAGGCTGGTCTTGGGAATGGAAGTGCCGTGGGGACTATCATTGGTGCTTTTGCCAATGGCTGGCTTACGGAGCGGTTCGGATATCGTCGCACGCTTGTTACGTCTCTTGTTGCTGTCACGGGATTCATCTCTATCACTTTCTTTGCGCATAATCGCCCCATGCTTTTGGCTAGATCTATCCTCTGCGGTTTACCCTGGGGCGTTTTCGCAACTATGGCCCCTGCTTATGCCTCGGAAATTTGTCCCATGGCCCTTCAGGGCTATCTCGCCAATTACGTTTGTCTCTGCTGGGCTCTTGGTCAACTCCTCGCCGCTGGCGTCTTGTTCAGCTTCTCCGACAACGCAACCCAATGGGCGTATCGTCTGCCCTTTGCGATTCAGTGGATCTGGCCTATTCCTCTCATCATCATTCTCTGGTTCACGCCTGAGTCTCCGTACTGGCTTGCCAAGAAGAATCGTCTCGATGACGCGAAGGCTGTTCTGCGACGAATTTCGGCAAAGAGCAGCAAGACAGATGAGGATCTTGATAAGCAGCTTGCTATGATCGTTCACACCAAAAAGATTGAGAGTGAACATACCAAGGGCTCCAGCTACCTCAATTGTCTCAAGGGTATCAATCTTCGACGCACCGAAATCGTCTGTCTTGTCTTTGCCGTGCAGAACACAACTGGCGTTGGTATCGGCGGTACACCAACCTACTTCTTCGTCCAAGCCGGTGTCGACCCAAGCAACTCCTTCAAGTTCGCAACGGGCGCACTCGGCCTCGCGTCCGTCGGTGTCATCATCTCCTGGTTTCTCATCTACCGCATCGGCAGAAGAGCATTATACATCTGGGCGTGCGGAATCTGCACAGTCCTTATGCTCATCATCGGCATTCTCGCTAGCGTTCCCCAGACTCAAGCTGTTAGCTTCGGCCAAGCTGGCTTCGGCCAAGCTGGCGTTGTACTGATCTGGGGAATCGTATTCTACGCTACTATCGGACCTGTTGGTTACGCTATCATCGATGAGATTCCTGCCGTGAGCGTTCGCAGTAAGAGTATTTACCTTGCTCGAATTGCGTACTACATCTCGCAGATTCTCAATGGCACGTATGGACCTTACATGATCAATCCAACTGAGGGTAACTGGAAGGGCAAAGTTGGCTTGCTCCTGTTCGTTTCTTCTCTGACATTATATAGGCTGGACTTTCTCTGTTGACCTTTACTTGGGCCTACTTCCGTCTCCCCGAAACAAAGGTATGTATTTAGTTCGATCGCTGGTGACTGATTGCTGACATGTATAAGGACCGAACCTTTGAGGAAATAGACATCCTTTTCGCCAACAAGACCGCAGCTCGAAAGTTCGCTGACACCAAGGTTGATGCTTATGCCGATGACTCTGAGGGTCGAATCATCAAGGAGACAGATGTCTGATATTCGATGTCTGCCTTTGCCGAACTCACGGTGGCGGGACGCAGGGGATAGCCATGTCAGTACATGGTCTTTGATATATATTTCAAGGCTCTATACATCTCTAGAAATGACGTTAGACGCTGCTAGCTCTCAGGAACCTTTGATAATTATGTTTATGACAAATGTGATGCCTTGAGGAAACTTGTGTCTGGACCGGGTGACCATTGCCTTCCATCAGAACTTTCATATTCTAGTCTGTTATGGACCCTTGACGGCAGTCGTATCGATTTCCGATCCCCTCTGGCAACTTTGATCCAATCCTGTCACTCTGTAGTCTTCAATGACATTGCTACTTACACGTGATGCCTCACTAGATTCGCTCCCGGTCACCATACCAGCGCGTATGCCGCAGCCATTTAGCCTCATGACTTCATAGCTCCAACCACCATCTACTTTGGGTATAAATGATCGGGTAATGGATCTGGCAGGTCTACAGTAGAGATCTGACACGTGTAGATGATATCACGGCTTGTCGTGACATCATAGATTGGTAATGGCTGATACAACAGCTATAAAGAGTCAGACACTGGATATACCTTGATCGCTCGTCGTTATCTCAAACATCCATTACTCCTAACATCACCAATACATATCCATTCAAAAAGCCTAGTCATATTAATTAATTTCCATCCTCAATATGTCCGACAAGCCTAACACCGTGCCCAAGGTCATGGATGAGCAAGGCAGCGTTGGCAAGCACTTCACAGGTACGAAGATTATGCGCCCATGGCAATCTCATGCCTAATGACCACCACAGAGAAGGGAGCTATTGGAGGAACCGCGCAAAAGATCGGTGGTCCCTTTGACAAGGATGGTGTGATTGGGAAGCAATTTACTGCAGAGGGAAGCATCGGAGGTACAGTCCAGAACAATATGGGGGGAGAGAAGAAAGCGCGAATAGAGAATCCATATTAGCCGTCATAAATCACTGCGAGCCATTGAGCAGCCTTTCCATACGTTGTAATGATGAAGTTGTGATGTTATTGCCATGACAGTTACTATAAGAAGGCTATGTCCCGCCAGTCAAAATAATTCAATTAAATGCGAACCTATTCTCTATTCAAAAAAAGTCCCATGGTGAATAGTCCAAGAATCTGTGGCTCTGGCTTGGTCTGACGTGGTCGTGGTCGCGGTCATCATTCTGACGTTGACATGACGGCCAAGACATTTCAACGTCACAGTGTTCACATCTCAGCTTCAATGATGCGCAATAGGACCATTTGCTCCGCAGACTGCTACCGAATCGCATGCATGGGAAATGTAATGGAAATAGTGACGATTTCGTGATGTGCAAACTGAGGCGGTGTAATATAAGCCACGACAATTATTGGAACGAGTTGCATACTTGCAGCTGAATCAATCTCGATTGCCAATCAAGTCTATTTAATTCGTCCATGTCTTGTATGTAGGAATCATCTATTGCGATTCCTGCATTGCAATGATATACATCTGAGCTCGCTCTAGCCCTCTCGCAACCTCGCTTCACCCATACCCTCTAGGATGCTCTTCTCACTAGCGTCAGCATCACTTCGAGTCTCTCGCATCTCACGCCATTGCACAGTCCAGCTATCCTTCAAAGCATATCAATCCACCATGGCATCTTCCAAGTCGCAACAGTTCTTTCATACCTCAGGTGCAACAGACTCAGTCTGGGTTCATCAAGACCCCGTATCTAACCGCCCATCGTTCTCCAAGCTCAACCGAGACATCGAGACTGACGTCTGCGTCATCGGTGCTGGCATCGGCGGTATTTCTACTGCTTACGAGCTCGTCACTCGCGGGCGCGAAGTCGTCCTTCTGGAAGCGCGTCAGGTACTTTCTGGAGAGACAGGCCGGACCAGTGGCCATTTAACCAATGATCTTGATGATGGATATACTGAGATTGCCAAGAAGCACGGCGATGAAGGAGCTAGAGTCGCTGCTGAAAGTCACGCCTGGGGAAGAGATCGCGTAGGAGAGATCTCCAAGATGCTTGGTATTGAGTGCGAGTATCGCAAGCTTCCGGCGTATGAAGTTTCTCAGTACTCTACAAAGCAAGCGAAGGAGCATGAGGATGAGATGAATGAGCTTCGCAAAGAAGAGGCAGCTCAGCGAAAGTTCGGCATAGACGCTAGATTCGATGTGAGTCTCACCAACACTTTGATCTCGATTGTTTGGCTAATGCTGTAAAGGAATCGTTGGCAGTTCGTGGTTGGGATGGAGCAATCGACCAGCGCGGCGGTCTCGTCGTCAAAGACCAAGCAACATTCCATCCAACAAAGTATCTCAACGGCATCCTCAAGTGGCTCAAAACCCAGCCCAACTTCCGCTGCTTTGACCAAACACGCGTCATGTCCGTTGAAGAAAAAGGCATTGAGATTTTCGGCATCGGCAACAAATCCGTCGCCGTCTCAACAGCAGACGGCTACACCGTCAGGTGCAGCAACGCCGTCGAAGCAACCTGCGTTCCTCTTCAGAAACTCAGCGTCATCGCTCAGATGGAGTTCATGCGTTCTTACTGCATCGCTGCGCGAGTGCCAAAGGGTGCTATTGAGGACTGTCTTTTGTACGATCAGGCGGAAGCGTATAAGTATATTCGACTGACGGCTTGTGATGATGAGCACGATTATCTTGTTGTTGGGGGCTGTGATCACAAGGTTGGGCAGGAAGATACGACTACTGAGTTTGATGAGCTTGAGAAGTGGACGCGTGAGAGGTTTTCGCAGGTCAAGTCTGTTGACTATCGATGGAGTGGACAGATCTTTGAACCTGTTGATTTCATGCAGTTCATTGGTAAGAACCAGGGCAACGATCACATTTACATCATCACTGGTGATTCAGGCGATGGTTTGACGCATGGAGTTTTGGCTGGGCGATTGATCGCGGATGAAATCGACGGCATCGAGAACCCATGGGCGGATGTCTACTCTCCCAAGCGCATCGCATCAATGGTCAAGTCCCTCCCTAGCATGATCGCGCACGATGTACAGATCAACGCGCAATACAAGCGCTTCCTGCAGTCGGACATCACAGACATTGAAGATCTCGGTCGCGGAATGGGCGGAGTATTGAACAAGGTAACGTCTCTTTGTTATTGTCGTACGTACACCAACTAATGCATTTTAGGCCGGATCAAAGCCCATCGCGGTGTACAAAGACGAAGAAGGCAACGTGAAGCAGTACAGCGCTTTGTGTCCTCATATGAAGGGCGTGGTGTGCTGGAACACTACCGAGAAGAGCTTTGACTGTCCTGTTCACGGAAGTCGATTCTCACGAGAGGGTATTTGTGTGATGGGGCCGTCAAAAGGAAATTTGGATCCTGTTGATGAAGCTGGCAAGGCTGATCAGGAGAATGTCGCCGGTAGTTAAATGCAGTCAACAATTGAGGATATTCTTACGCAATTCAGCTTCTCAAAGTATCCGCGTATAAGATGAAACGTGCTCATGTAATACGTGCTAAACCGCTACGACGTTGTACGCGTACACATCATCAATCCACCAAAAGGCGACATGCTCAACGCGCCATCTCACCAATGAAATGGCTACGTTTACGATTAGCCCAATTATTTGCGTTTCGCAACACCCTTGCCTCACGTCAGACCACAAACACCGAAGAAGCCGAGTGGAAATGGTGACAAAAAGGTTGAGACACATTTAGCCTGAAAGCTCACGTCATCTTTTCTTACATCCCGTGCGGGGTAAAATAGCTGATGACGCCAACATTAGGCCCGTCATAGACATGAGCTCGATACAAAGTCTGAGCATCATCGACCGTTTCTCATCTTGATAAGGACGTTGAAGTGGCTTGACATTGTCATTTCGGCTTTTTACTGATATCGATTCATCATGAGGTCTCTTTTGGTTCTTACTTTGGCTACGGCCACTTCAGCTTTCGTCATACCCGAGGGTTTGGACGCGTTCAATACCTGGAAGGATGATCTGAAGCAGACGCTTGAAGACATTCCTACTCGCTTCCGCAAGACTCTTGATGAAGCGACCGAGCAGCTCTCTACTGAGTTCACAGCCGCAATCCACAACAGACTCCAAGATGAAGAAGCTTTCTTCCCTGAGGATGATGTAGACGACGAGTCTGCGGATATCTTTGGCCGAACAGGCGGTGACTTTACGGATCATACGACGTATGAACTCATCGCCAAGAGCAACTACACCAAGAAGTTCTTCAAGCTGGTGCAGAAGCACGAGAAGTTTGGAAAGTTGCTTAACAGCACTGATGCGAACTACACGCTCTTTGTCCCGACTGATGAGGCGTTTGAGCATATTCCTCATCATAAGGATAAGCCTAGTGATGAGTTCGTCGAGGCTGTTCTTAACTACCATCTTGGTATTGGGGAGTATCCTGCGTCGCGAATTCTGTTCACGCATACTATTCCTACGACACTGAAGGAGCCTCTGCTTGGTGATAAGCCTCAGCGTCTTCGTACGAGTGTTGGATTCTCTGGGGTGAGGGTTAATCTGTACAGCAAGGTCATCGCAGTCAACTTTGTAAGTGCATTCCACTAGACCAAGGGATCCTCACTGACTGTTACAGAAAACCAAGAATGGCATCATCCATGCCGTCAACAGAATCCTCGTACCTCCTCCCTTCATCGGCAAGGAAATCAGCCTCTTCCCCGCCCAATTCTCAACCCTTCTCCTCGCATTCGAAAAGACCGACTTCGTCAAGTATATCCACAACATCCCCATGGTCGGCAGCACCGTCTTCGCCCCCTCCAACGACGCATGGCGCCGTCTCGGTCCCCGCGCAAACGCCTTCCTCTTCAACACCGAGACAGGCAAGAAGTATCTCAAGGCCCTTCTCAAGTATCAAATCGTCCCCAACATTACGCTCTACAGCGATGAGGTGTACTATGGTGACGAGAAGGTGTCGAAGAAGCTTTATGGTCATGGAGATGACTTCCATATCGAGCTTCCCACGCTTCTTGAGAGGAGTGTTGGCGTTGATGTTCATACTTTCAAGAGCTGGACTACTATTGTGTTGAATGGGCATAATGTTATTGGGTTCAATGATGCTGTTGGTAAGAATGGTGTTATTCAGGTTCCCAAGACTATCCCTATTCCGCCTCATAGAAAGGGTGAGCATCCTTCTGAGATGGAAGGTGAGATTAGTGTCGAGGAGTTGAAGGAGAGATTGGAGGAGTATGTTGAGGAGGAGGAGGATGACTTTGAGAATGGCGAGCTGTAAGAAATAGTCATTCTTTAGATAGTGGAAGGATGAAAAGTCCAACAGTAGAATTAAGAGTCGGTATTATAGTGTAGGATAGTAGGGAGAGGACAAGTTAGACTACAAAGAAACAATGAATAGTCTCCCATCTGATCTACGGTTACACATTCTGAGACCATGATACAAGGCCTAAGTCAGTATCAGCAAAACTTAGCTTCAAGAAACATGAGTACTAGGAACATCACTTTACAAATGCATAAGGTTTGACGGAAGAAATGGATTCCTAATCTAGATGTCTAGTCTATTCCGTCCTGTGTATCGCAATTCCCAGGATCTCCGTCACTGGTAGTCCGGCATTCTGAGCTCAGACATTCTCTTCCCAAGACTATCAAGTCAAGAGGTAAACAAAGACAAAAACAAAAACAACCTTGAGTGGGGGACTTTTAAGTCTGCTCGCGCACTCGGTCTGGCATTCCGAGCTCAGACAACTTTTACCAGACTCCGAAAAAACAAAGACATGGGGGTGAGGCCACAGTTGTGCAGTGGACTTAGTTCTCAGCAGCCTTGATGAGATACTGACGCATTCCGGAACCCTCAGCCTTGCCGAGAGTCTCAATCTTTAGACCGACCTCATTGGTCAGCTGGTGGATTTCGCCCTCGTAGCGTTTCCAAGACTTAAACATCTTGAAAGTGGTGCCAGCGGCGACTTCGATTCCAAAGTTGGTGCAGTACATGTTGTGAGTCGCAGTCACATCAAAATAGTGCATCGCTTTGTTGAGCTTGCTTTCAACGACCCAAGCGGTCTTAGGGTTAGCACCGACAATGCCAGCGTGATCCTGAAGACCCTGGAGATAGGTTGTGAAAAAAGCATCATACTCGACAGTGTTGTAAGCTGCATGGGTTTGGCTCGCTTCGGCGCCGATAGGCCCATCTTGGCCGACGATGAGACGGTCGACGGGGGTCATGTGGCCCTTGAACTCGATGCAACGATCCTTGGCCATGTAGTCGGGAGCGTTGTAGAAGATACTTCCGAGAGAAAGGAAGAGACGAGCAACAGGACGAGTCTGCTTGAAGTAAACGTCTCCCTGCTCGAAGGAGCCGTAGAGACCAATGCACTTGACACCAGGGAAGGTTGCCTTAGCCTTGGCGATATGCTCAACAAGAGAGGCATGAGACAGGTCGAGAGCGACATAGACACACTCCTTGCCCTGAGCGATGAATTCGTGGACGTAGGGCTCAAACTTCTTGGAGTTGGCGGCACCGAGGTCAATGATGTGAGTGCCGGACTTAAGTTGCTGAACAACTTGCTTAGCGGTGGCCTTGATGATAGCCATTTCATCGGAAGTCTGGTAAGACTTGTCTGCGATGCAGTTCCACTTCTCCATTCCGGAAGTGTAGGCGATCTCCTTAGGGAAGTCACCCTTGCCAAGGAAAGCCTTGGGGAGCTGGTCGTCCACAAAGGTGAGGTTGATGGAAGAGCCACCGATGTCGATGACCTCGCCGTCGGTAGGGTAAGCAGTAGAGAGAGAAGACATATTGTCTGCAGTGAAAGGGATGATAGTGTGTGGTTTGGTTTGGGGTATGAGTGAGGGTTGGGAGTTCTTGTGAAGGGATATGAGTTGTTATGAGTTGATGTGAAGACCAAGGTCGAGATGTTGTGAGGATGGTGAGGAGGAAAGAAGAGAACTGGATCAACAGCAGAAGGAAACTATTTATTGGGATACTGGAGAGGAATAGTATTTGACAGTGGTAGAAAACAATGCCATTGCCAGTGGGAACATCAGCCATTTTCTGGCTTTTTCATTGTCGCTCGCAGTGTTGTTCAGCCGGGAGTTGCCAGCTGAAAGGGACTGCCAGAACAGATTGAACGAGATGCTAGTCCAGTAGAACAAAGAGTTCGCAGTGGCAGAGAGGACAAGCCAGCAAGGTTGTTCATGAATCATTCTCTGTGAGGTGTTTGAGAGCATTGGGGAGTTGATTGGTGAAAGGGATTGATGGCAAGTCTTGACACTGTTCATATGGACAAACATATAGGCGGCAGTCAACCATAGTTCATATGGACAGACGAGGATGAAAATACTACTCGGCGTGAGGGACATACGAAACTCGACAGTTTGTGAAATATTGAAAGGTTCGGTCCAAATTACTCTCAAGGCACTTTGAGCTGGCTCACACGAATTCATGGATGCACCATAGACTGTAGCGGAAGGATATCTGCACTCAGCTACTATGTAAGCATTAACATATCTCACGATGTACAATTACAAGAAACATTGACAAGAGGTTAGACAAGACACCACGAATAATGGTTCATTCCTAGCAAATCACATACTACATCTCCAAGTTTTACCCACCAGGCGTCCATCCGCTGGCACTCCAGCTCTCCGGACTAATATCAGGCCAATACAGCCCCTGCGCCCCATCATGATACATCGACGCATCAATAAACTGCAAATCCAGAACAGGCTGCGACAACAACTCCTGCAACGACGGCTCCGACAACGCCATTCCCGCCGTAGGATTCAGCACATCCAGCCCCAACAACCCCGTATCCTGCACAACAAACTGTCCCCGTCTCGCCTCAAGAGCCCTCATACAAACCTTCATAGCATCAACGTGTCTACAAAACTCCTCCGCCGCAAAATTGCCATTCTCTTTTAATTGGTGCAGAAACTGCGCTGCTGACTCGAACTGCTCTTTGTCACTGCGGCATTCCTTTCCGTCGATGAGGCTTGAGATGGCGAGGACTGTGGCGGAAGAGAAGAGGTATTGTGTGTAGAAGTAGTCGAATGTCGCGAAGGACCCGTCGATCCAGCAGTCGATTAGGAGGCGGCACGAGTGGCGTGCGCAGCGAATACACGCTTCGGAGAGCGTCATGGCCGATACGGGGATTTGAGGCTCCGTGCGAGGTTGAGTGTCCCATGCGGAGACGTGAGTCCGTAGTACATGCAGAAGAATAGGACGCGTTGCTGTTATGGCGACTTGATTAAAGTACAAGTGCAGCGAAAGAGGCTTTGGACTCGGTTCAGGTGCATCAGTCGGTTCAATGTGCAGATGCGGTGGCAACTCCTCCACAAAAGCCCTCAGATCCCTCAACGCCTCTTGAACCCTCTGCGAGAGTGTTTTCTGCTGTGGTCTCCTTGTGTAGATCGCATTAATCACCTTTGCCGCCAGTCTCGCGAGTCTCAAGCCCGCGATGAAGTACGACGAGTCGGCAAAGTCATCGGAGGGCGTGTCTAGGACTGGATCAGTGGGGAGATCGACTTCGATGTCGTCGTCTTGAATAGTGACGGGATGGCCGAGACGAGAAGCCCACATGCGATCGAAGCTGTATGCAGTCCACCATACGCGATTTCTGTGTTCTCGGGCACCGGCGTCGCGGAGTTGGGACTCGGGGACGTTGAGGTGGAGACCCATTACGACGGAGAGACGGACTGATGATCCGGCGAGGGCGTAGGCTGTATAGCGACGATTAAGAGCGAGAGAATAAAAGGACTAGATTGTTAGCTTACTCCCACGACGAAGTGAGAGACTTACCAGAAGAAGACGAATCTCAATGGCATCGATTCGAGGTCTTTCGCTGATGATGCGCAGAATACGAGTCGCGCGTGCAAAATACGCCATACCCGGAAAGTTCCTATCCTTCGCCGCCGTCCTCGTAGAATACATCTCCCCAATCGCAAACAAGACCCAAAGCTTACTCCTCAAAAGCGAATCCGCCGAATGCGGATTGACGATAGTCTGCTCTAGTCCCTCAAGAATCTGACTCTTCCTCACGATATAATAAGTCCTACTAACATACTTCAACGCAACATTAACCAGCAACCTTGCCCTAGAGGGTATAGGCCACGGACAATCCTGATCCGAAAGCGCAAGCAACCTCTCGTCAGGTGCGTAGTTCACACGGGGTATGTGACTGTGCCCGGGTTCGGAAATAGCCTGGCGAAAGCGTGTTGCGAACGCAGCGTCGGAGGCTTCGCCGATGAGGACGGGGGTGTGAAGAACGTTCATGTCGAAGAACCAGGGCCGTTCTTCGAGGAGGGTTCCTTGGAGGGATGAGGTCTCGGTGCTTGAGACGTCGGGGATGGAGGTTTCAGGCCGAGGTTTGGCGTCATCTTGACGAAGACGCTGATTCTCGGCGATGAGATCGTCAATGTATCTGGACCAATTGATAAACATGGGAATATAGAGGATACAGGGAAGGGGTCTTACTGTTGGCTGACTTTGACGAGGCGGTTCTTTCGGGGGTATGAGCATTCGGCGCCTTTACTTGCTTGACGGCAGTTTTCACAGGGTTGACCGCCTGAGCATTTAACCTTTCTCGCATGACATCGCCGACATCTGAATCAATTAGTCAGATCTGAAACTCATTCTACAGAAGTCAAAGGGTCTTACGCTGTAGATTTGGTCTTGCGCTGTCGTTTCCCAGGGCTCAACGGCGTGACAGTCGAAGACCCAACATCCTCCTTATCCGAATCACTCTGATTCTCAGCCATTGTCTCAAACCTTGCACAAACAGGTGATATTGCAGGCCGAGCAACACAGTCTTAACCAATTACCCACCCGATATCTCCCTGATTGGATACCCGAAGTACCGGCAAGATCTGCGGTGTCGTGTGACTCTAAGAATACAAAAGCAGACTCGGTTCAATGACGCCGACTGAAATCGGCGAGAATTTTACCTTTCCCGCGCTGACTCATCATTAACCTCGGCAGAAAAGTATGCTTCTCGGTGGTTTTTGTAGATCCCGCCGAAAGAGGTGAGTGGGAATAACACGGGCCGACACGAAATGGGTCCGAGACCGCTGGGAGAAAGTCATAGGTCCACTATTGAGAGCCAAGATGCAAGGAATTGGGATGTTTTAAATACCTGATTGAGAAGGTGAAGAAAACTCTTTCAGGTAAATATTTTTATTTCGTTTTAATGGATTGATTGGACATTCGTTTTTCTCACTTCGTGTTGATCAGTTGCGCCTCATTATCGTCGTTATAGCCTAACCATTCGTTACACTCAATATGGCTGAGCCAAAAACACCCTTCACTACAGCCCCAGAGTCACCACTCCCCCCAATAACCGCGATCGACGACGACGTAGCCCAAATCCCAACCTGGCGAAAATGGGTTATCCTCTTCGTAGTATGCTGGATGCCCCTCCCCATGACATTCTGGAGCACAGCCATAATGCCCGCCACACCGGAAGTATCCTCCGACCTAAAC
The DNA here is from genome assembly GCA_013186785.1 of Fusarium pseudonygamai. NCBI lineage: Eukaryota > Fungi > Ascomycota > Sordariomycetes > Hypocreales > Nectriaceae > Fusarium > Fusarium pseudonygamai. Next base: position 30,597 of record JAAQRH010000369.1, read on the forward strand.
ATACCCGTAACCACCATAACGACCATCAACGCTGGTGTTTTTGTAGCACAAGCTTTATCAGGGCTGATATGGCTCCCTGTTAGTACGATCATTGGGCGAAGGTCTGCGTACCTTGCTGCGAATGCGGTTCTGTGCGTTTGTGCGATTGGATGTGCGACTGTCCCAAATTTAGCTGGTTTCGCGGCGCTTTGGATTCTGGGAGGGAATACGGGGCCGTTCTTTTTGGTGGCTGGGCAGACTATTCTGGCTGATATTTTTGATCCTGTGAGTTTGCGTTGATCAGTGAAGATTTGTGCTGATGGTTGTAGACTTCTCGTGGGACTGCTGTAGGTTTCTTTCTGGGGAGTTGTGTATCCTTCAATTCAATCGGTAAGCCTTCCCAACCTTTTGTCACGAGTTATACTAAGATCACAGCACCTCTTCTGGGTAGTATCATCGCGACATTCACCAGCTGGCGAGTTATCTACGGTGTTGAGGCCGGCATGTGTCTCTTTGGTCTCATTCTTTCTCTTTTGTTCATCCCGAAGGCCAGCGAAGTTGAGAACCCCAAGTTAGCTGAAACGAAACGTCCCCGAACAGCCAAAGACATTCTTCGGACCTTCAACCCGATGCACGTCTTTTGTCAATTTAAATATCCCAAGGTCATTCTCGCAGTATGTATCCCTCCCAATTGAACAAATCCAACACTAACAGAACAGAACATCGCCTGCGGTCTCCTCGGCTTCAACCAATACGCCATCCTCTCCTCCATCCGCCGCGTCATAAACCCTCGCTTCAATCTCACCTCCCCTCTGTCCAGCGGTCTCTTCTACCTCGCACCCGGCGCTGGATTTCTTGTCGGGAGCACTGTCGGCGGTAAAGTCTCCGATATAGTTGTCAAGCGATACATGCGGAAGCGGAACGGGCAGAGAATTCCCGAAGATCGCTTGAACAGCAGTCTAGTCAGTGTACTCATAGTTCTTCCTCTTGGAACGTTACTCTATGGGTGGAGTGTTTATCATAGACTTGGTGGTATGGCGTTGCCGATTATCAGCGCGTTTATTGAAGGTTTTGGACTCATGGCGTCGTTTAGTGGGCTGAATACATACGCTGCTGGTAAGTCGATCAATCTTATCAAAGAAACGTAACTAATACTCTTCAGAGGTTCGACCAGCACATAGAACAGCAGTCATTACAGGAAAATACGTTGTACAGTATAGTTTCGGCGCAATGAGCGTTGGAGGCGTTGTCCCAATGATCGACGGCATTGGCGTAGGCTGGGCCTTCACCGTTAGTAAGTACACCTCTCCACGTCCCATACCCTCCACTAACTGGCCAAAGTAACTTGTTTCTCAATTCTCGCCGGTGTCTTAGTTCTCCTCATCGCGCGGTTCAGCAAAAATTGGAAGGCGTAGGTAAGACATGGCTTAGATGAAATTCTACCGGGAATGAAGATCGTTAAGAAAAACGGGTGCGAGATCTAGATGCGGGGAAATATAGATCTACGCGGCGCTTAGAATGAATTACCATAGAGGGAATAGATAAAAGTTGTCATTTGAGCTTCGTGTTTTTCTAGCTACAGTAGTGAAAACTCAGTCCTCATTTGAGCTTCGAGATCGGGGCAATCCGAGTTTACTTCGGTTTACATTCCTTCGCCAAGCCTCGTTCGCATTCGGTCCCGAGGGGCTATTAATTAAACATTCGTGGATTCTGGGGATGGGGTTGGCTGGAATAAACCATTGAGTTTGGTGGTGGAAGTTGGCGCTGACATGAGCTAATATAGCTTAGTCGGGTATCGGCATGGAGCTCTCCATGCTGGGGATATCAATAAGACAGCTGCTGTTTTGCTCATCCTGAATATTATTTCTCTCATCATCGCAGATCGTTAACCAGTATCGCGGCTTGCAAGATGGATCGCAATTTGTTGCTTCTCACTTCATTCTTGGGCTTCACCCTCGCGCAGAGTGGCGCTGATCCGTACGCTCCAGACTACACGACATGTCCATCCTCCCTCAAGATCCGCAGCGCAAAAGACGTACCCATCCCTCCCTACGCTCTGTCTACCATAGCTGACTTCCCCAGGGCCTGTCTGATGAAGAATCATCCTGGCGTGAACAGCGTGCCAAGCAGATGATACCTAACCTCGAAGACTACCTCAAATTCGCCAGTATTTCCAACTTCAACGTCACAAACTATATAAAAAAGCTCAAGACTGACGATGTCCCCATCGTAGGTCTCTCTGTCTCTGGTGGAGGAACACAGTCTGGTCTTGGTGGCCTGGGTGTCTGGCAAGCCTTTGATGCCCGATCTGCTATCGCAAGAGCCGCTAGAACAGGCGGCTTGACGCAGCTCTTCTCATACATCACCGGTCTATCCGGCGGAGGCGCCGTCACCGTATCCCTTCTGTAAGTCCCCTCCACCACCACCTCACTCACTGCTAACTTCTCAGCGCCGCAAACAATTTCACCACAACAGACGGCGTCAAAAAAGCCTCCAACTTCTCCCTCGACTACGCTTCCGGTCCAGACGGCAACCAAACAGCCTTCTTCACCTCTATCTTCGAAAACATGGGCGCAAAAGACGAATCAGGTTTCCCAGTTTCCGTCGCAGACACATTCGGTCAATTCTGGGGGGCTTGGCTCCCCGAGGATAAAGTATACAGCAACTACTCCGACATCGCGTCCAAAAACACTGCCTTTTCTCTCGGCGACGCTCCAATGCCAATTGTGTGCTTTGCAGAAGTAATCCCCGGAAAATCCCCCGAGATTGGAAAGCTCATGTATCCCGGCTTCAACAAATCCACTCGCTTTAACCTGACAGCATATGAAGTGACACCCTTTGAGTTTGGAAGCTGGGTCGGCGGCCGCGTGCAGGCGTTTATCCAGACCAAGTTCCTGGGTACTTCCATGACGCAGGGCAAACCGCAGAATAAGAGCGAATGCGTGCAGGGCTTTGACAAACTTACGCTCATGCAGGGAACGACTGCTAATGCGTTCACGGCGTGGTTTATTGATTCGTTTTATGGCATTCCGGTGTTTGCGAAGAGATGGTTGGAGAAGAGGCAGAAGGTGAATCCGGATATCAACGACGTTCCTGTTCCGAGGGATCAGTATGATAATCCGCTTGTTCAGCTTGTGAATGAGACGGCGATGTATTTTGACTTGACGTTTAATGAGTCGTTGTGGGCGACGTATCCGAATCCGTTTGAGGATTATAACGAGGATATGAAGGGTGTATCGGGGCTTCTGCTGGTAAGTTATACTACTGAGGTTATGGATGATGCTGACTGTTTAGGTCGACGGGAGTCTTACGCTTGAGAGTAATCCTCTTCGTCCGTTGATCATTCCTGAGCGCAGGCTTGACTTGATCATTGTTTACGAAGCATCATCTGCAAACTCGAGGTTATATCCCTTCTTATACCCTCTTGGTCTCTTCTGCAATGCCCTAGGGCTTATAACAAGATTTATTAGTCATCATGAAAGCTTCTAGGTAAAAGCTTATATTGGGGGAAAAAATATCGTGTTATCATT